>CM024640.1:27907561-28176067 GCA_014182715.1 Eucalyptus cloeziana
CATTTATTTAACTATTATTTAGAATTAATAAAATAAAAGGAACGGTTTTTCTTTTTTTTTTTGGTGTATAAAACCATTTTGGGGGGGCGGTGAAACCCTAGAGAAACCGGGTCATTCGCCCGACCCGACGACCCGGACGGCAACCCGCGCCCCCGCGAAACCCTACCCGGGTCGACCCGCGCCCGACCCGGCTTCCGTCGCCCTTGATTCGCGCAAAACCCTACCCGATTCCTACTCCGAGTCCAACCCGGCGATCCGAAGCTGCGACCCGAAAAATCGGGAACCCTAGGGTTCCCGATTCGCGACGCCAAGGGTGGGGGGGGAATGAAGCGGCGACGACGGTGGCAGCGAGGGGGAAAGCGATGGCGACGGCGGTTGCAGCTACCTGGTTGCGGGCGGCAGCTCGAACGGCGGACGGCGGTGCGGCGGAGGGTGTGCGACGTCCTCGGCTTCCCTCTCTCCCTCTCGCCTTCTCTCTCTCTCTCTGGCGCGCTCGACGCGGACCTCTTCCTCCCTCAGATCTGAGCTCGTGGACGTTCGGGCCTCTCTCGAAGTCTCTCGAGGGAAGCGTCCGGCGCTCACAAGCCTTCGATCTCGGCGTCTCTCTCTCTCTGCTGGTGGTTTCTGGTGGTTGTTGTGCTTCGACGGAGATGGGGGGAGGGCCTATTTATAGGCCGAGGGGCGGCCGGTCGACGGAGCTCGACCGAGGGCTGCCACGCCTTCCGTCGGCCAAACCGGCGTCCCATCCGACGCCAACCACCCTCTGCTTCACGTCCCGTCGCCGCCTGCTCCTCCCTGCTCCACGTGCACCATCGCTGCTCGTCTACCCTCCTAGAGTTGCGCCCTCCGCGCGTGCGTTGCGAGGCGGACGGAGGAGGAAGATGACCCGAAGTGGGCCGGGCCGGAGGAGGATGGGCGCGAGGGCCCGTGCGGAGGGGAGGCTGCCGCTCTTCTTCTTTGCTCTTTTGTTTTTCTTTTTCTTTTTGTTTTGCTTTTTGTTTTTGTTTTCTATTTTTGTTGTTTATTTATTATTTATTATTTATTATTTATTATCCGAAAACTTAATTAATAAAATAAAACATAAATAAAATTTAAAGCGTCAGCTTGTTGCCCCTCTTTGAAGGTGAGCTCGCGAGAGGTTGCATTCAAAGACAAACTGATGCCTAAATTTTATCCATGCATGTGCAGCAGATTATATTTTATTTGGGACTTATTGTCCTATGCAGAAAAAGCATTTCATATACTAAGACAGCTAAGAAGATACCTGTAGTTACTTACCGGAAGTGAGTGAGATAGGGTGTGAACCCCGAGTTTGGCAAGTATCAAGGCGTCATCTTACCTGGTGATATGAGGAGGTTGCTTTTCCAGGACTCGAACCATTCTTCGGTTGCCTGTTAAAACAATCAACGATTTGTCTAGGACTCGGACCTTTCTTCGATCGCCTTGACGGGAAATTGCTCCTCCAGGACCCGAACCATTCTTCGATCGCCTGTTAGAGCAATTAGTGGTTTGCCTCGGATCCGAATCGTTCTTCGGTCGCCGTGACGAAAATTGCTTCTCCAGGGACTCGAACCATTCTTCGGTCGCTGTTAAAACAATCAATGATTTGTCTAGGACTCGGACCTTTCTTCGGTCGCCTTGACGGGAAATTGCTCCTCCAGGACCCGAACCATTCTTCGGTCGCCTGTTAGAGCAATTAGTGGTTTGCCTCGGATCCGAATCGTTCTTCGGTCGCCGTGACGAGAAATTGCTTCTCCAGGACTCGAACCATTTTTCGGTCGCCCGTTAAAACAATCAATGATTTGTCTAGGACTCGAACCTTTCTTCGGTCGCCTTGACGGGAGATGCACCGACCTTTCTCGGGGCATCTCATTTGTGGGTGCCTGATTTGTATCGAGGACACCGACCTTTCTCGGGACCCGACCTTTCTCGGGAGATGCGCCGACCTTTCTCAGGGCATCGATTTTGTGGGGATGTCAGAACCCTGTCAAAGACACCAGTTGGAACCCGACCTTTCTCGGGGGATGCACTGATCTTTCTCAGGGCATCGGTTTGTGAGGTGCCTGATCTTTGTCAAAGACACCTGTTGGAACCCGACCTTTCTCGGGGGATGCACCGACCTTTCGCAGGGCATCAATTTGTTGAAGATACCTCTTGGTAATGAGAATATCGAGGATGTGCCTTCCATATTCGCAAATGTCTCTCACCTTCTGGAAGTTGAGAATATCGAGGACGTACCTTGGATATTCATGAAGGTCTCTTATCTTCTGGAATGGGAATATCGAGGACATACCTTAGATATTCATGAAGGTCTCTCTCCTCCTGGTAGTTGGGAATATCGAGGACATACTTGAGATATTCGTGAAGGTCTCCCACCTCCTGGCAATTAGGGAATATCGAGGACATACAGGATATTCGTGAAGGTTTCTCACCTTACGGTAATTGGGAATTTGAATGTAACACAAGGCTTACCTAGATGGCGGCGAGGCACACGGGTGTACAAAGTAGAGAAATATTCGGATGAACACAAATATTTAATGATATAATCAGGGACCACTCAACTGGTCCAAGTGTAAGAAAGCATACCTGGGTAATTGCAGGCACATAATGTGGTGGAATACTTGAGTAGTTGCTAGAATTCAAAGATTCAATTTTGAGGACAACTCGGACAAGTCGAGTGTCACGGAAAGGGAGTATCCGAACGATGATCGGCACTCAAAGATAAGAGGATACTTGAACAGTCACGAGCACCCAAACTTTAAGGACAACTCGAACAGGTCGAGTGTCTACAAGAGGGAGTACCCGGCAAATGGCAAGTACTCAAAGACAGGGGGATACTTAGACCGCTGCAAGCACCCAAACTCAGGAGATGACTCGAATAGGTCGAGTGACAAGAAGAGAGTACTAGGACGGTGGTAGGTACTTTAAGACAAATGGGGATAGGGATATGTTTACCTGGGAATATCACAAATCACTGAGAGTATGTTCGCTACTTACACAATATGCAGACATGTACACGATGATTGTATATGTTGTAAATTCATAAATTCAAAATGTGATTTATGCACGACAATTTCATCAGTTTTGTATCATCCGAATTCCACTGGGGAAGATTTTGAAAGACAACCCTCATTTAGAATGTAGATATCTTGAGCATGCTAGATGAGGACTTTCGATCGAAATGACTTTTCACTCGCTCTCATGGAAATGATGTTTTATCCTGACCATTGATGCAGGATTTATAAGGATCACACTTCTCACTGTCATCATGTCAGCATGGGTCCGAATAATCTCGCAAGTGGTACGACTTTACCAATGTGAGAGGTCTTTTTTGAAATTGTGATAAAGACTTGGTCAGCAGTTCATCAAAAGGGATCATCAAGGTTGAAGCCGATGGACGAAAATGTTGCACAATCATCTCCGAATTTTACAAGTCAGGAACCCTGCGAAAAGAGATAGAGTAATCTTGCTCGTACTTCTTCGAGCGATACTTATGCACATATGAAATCCCACGTTAATTGAAGTGCCCCTAGTTTGAAGAGACTTTTTACAATGGGAACATAACCAAAACTCGACTCACATGTAGAAGGGTGAGAGTCGGTGACTGTCTTAGCATTCGTCACTAGTCTTTCTTCTTATTATCAAATGGAGATTTTACAACCACAACTTTTCTTGACTGCATTTTTTTGGACTGGGGGGGCATTGGCCTTGCTTTTACCGAGGCACACTTTGTTTTTTTTATGCCCTGCTTTTATTCCAGTTCATCATTTATGGGCATTGACCTTGCTTTTACCAGGTACACTGCTTTTTTATGCCCCTGCTTTTTTCATTTTTGTTGCTTGAGGAACTGATCTAGGCGAGTTCAATCGAAGCACCATTATTTAGACTTTGAGTCTTCATCTTTGGCCAATGCTCTAGGCTATGGCAATAACTTCTGCTTTGTCTCAAGGTGAGGGTAAAATTACAGACTCACTTGGGTTGTACAATGTATACAAATGCATAGAAAATGAATTTGCTCTTCGTCATTCTAAGGCACTTAAATTAACGCGAGTGTTCATATGCAATAAAGACACTCGAAGATTGATGCAAGTGCAAGCAAGAGAATTTCTATCCCTCTTCTCACCTTGTGATGCGGATTTGCCTTGTTTTTTACATGCTCCAATGTTGGGTGATTCTTGATGAGAGAAGCTTCACCAGTGTATGGGGCTCACTAGGGGGTGAGCAATGAAATGCCTCTCACTATTTTGGTTATTGTACCATTCACAAGAGAACTCTTTACCCTGAAGTCATGGAATTTTCTGCGCTCATCTCACAAGTGTATAGATGGGGGATTGTGTGTAGGATATGGCTTGCCTGTCATCATTCTGATGTGCCTCATTCAGCATGCTCAATTAATCTTGTATTCTTCACTTAGCTGTCTATTCTAATAATTCACAATGGAATCGTGATTTAGACAGACAAAATCATCATGCAAAAATCCATTTGGAGAAAGCACGCAGCATTTTTAAGTATGAGAGAGTTTGTACTCTCAAAACAAATGAATGATTTTTACTTAAGAAACCCTATTGACAATTTTAAGGGTGTTTACTTGGTGAAATTGTATTTACAAATGTGCTGAATTTTGAATATCAAAAGAGCTATTCACAAAGGGGTGCCGACGGATTGTCTTCACAGAGAGATAATACACGAATGATCAGCTAAGGGTTGGGACGCTGAACGGGCATCTCTGCTCTTGTCTCGGGTTATGTAAATTGATCTGGATCACTGGATTTGCCACTATTTAACCATTAAGCTTGTTCTGGAATCCCAACGCCTCCTGTCAATATGGCAAAGAAAACGAGTTCAGAGAGCGAGCGCCGGGGAATGATACCAAATTAGTTCTTCTCCATAATTTGTATGTGCTGGCCTCCAAGAATATTTGAACGTTGATGACGGTCTCTTTACAGTTCCATGCTTCTTTTGATTGGCATTTTTTGTTTGTGGCTACGTATGCCTGATTGCTGGTTGTCGATTATAGCAAAGCATGTGGATAAAGTCATGTATTTCAAGCTTCTATGGAATCTGAGATGGACAATCAAAACCTCTAGCTTTTGTTAATTATTTCCCGAGAGAACATGCGTCAGGAACAAGAAGTGAGGTTTCCCAGTTCCAAGGTTATCGTCTGAGATAGATGGCTTCTTTTATTTAACTGGACTGGTTCTTGAACGACACATCTTTTACACCAAGTTAGGTGAATCTAACGTAGGTCACTCATATGCGCTTGCTTGGGTAGTATCGATTATCCCATCAAGTTTGCTGCCTGATTCTCAACACTCCCTTAAATGCTAGTGATTACCATTCATTCCTCTTTGCTGAATCTACCAAACACATTTTTATGATGGTGCAAATACATCACTCACAAAAGGTGCACAGGCAATTTCATTTTGATAGAGAAATGCTTGGCAATGCCAGGCAATGAACATCTTTCAAGGGCAGTACTTTTTTACAGCATCAGAATTAACTGGTTTGGAGAATTCCCGCCCATCCATTTCAGCCAGGATCAAGGCTCCTCCGGGGAGTATCTTCTTTATCACATAAGGACCCTTGTAATTTGGGGCAAACTTGCCACCGGGCTCCGGGAAGATCGGCAGTGTCTTCCTCAAGGCTAGTTCATTTACCTCGAAGTGCCTAGGTCGCACTTTCTGATTGAACGATCGGGCTACCTTCTGTTGATAACACTGACCATGACAGAAGGCTTTTAGTCGTTTTTCATCGATCATATTCAGTTGCTCGAGCCTTTGTTGTGTCCACTCTTCCTCAGACAACCCTACCTGGGATAAAATTCGTAGGGATGGGATTTCTACTTCTATGGGCAAAACCGCTTCCATGCCATAAACCAGGGAAAAAGGGGTTGCCCCAGTGGAAGTTCGAATCGAAGTTCGATATCTTTGTTAGTGCGAAAGGTAACCTTTCATGCCGGTCGCGATAGTTTTCAGCTGTCTTGGCTAGGATTCTCTTGATGTTCTTGTTGGCGGCTTCCATGGCTCCATTCATTTGTGGACGATAAGGGGACGAGTTCAGATGTTGGATTTTGAACTCAGAGAATAATTGATTAATCAACTTGTTATTCAGGTTTGACCCATTGTCGGTGATGATAGCTTCTGGCACGCCATATCGGGCAATTATGTCTCGTCGATGAATTTCATAACGTTCCGCGCAGATTACGCTTGCATAGGATGTGGCCTCGATCCATTTTGAGAAGTAATCAATTGCAACTAAAATAAACCGATGCCCATTTGATGCCTTCGGATTGATTGGGCCAATTACATCAATGCCCCACATTGAAAATGGCCACGGCTCGGATAACTGATGCAGTTCAGTTGGAGGGACATTTATCTTGTTCCCGTGAATCTGCAACGATGACGGCTTCGCACATGTTGGGCGCAATCGCCTTCCAAAGGGAGCCAATAATAACATAATCTCATTATTTTCTTGGCCAACATGCGTCCATTCATGTGAGGGCCACATACTCCCTCATGTATTTCCTGCATTATCCGTGTGGCTTCGGTTGCATCAACGCACCTTAGCGGGACTGAATCATATGATCTTCGATACAGATTTTCACCGGCGACGAAGAACTTTGAGGCCATTTTCATCGGTATTTTCGATCGAGTGAGTGCTTTCTTCGAGGGAATTCCTACTTACGGACGTATTTCATGATATCGTAATACCGGGGTTTTCCGTCGGGTTCTTCGGTTATAGCCATGCAGTGGGCCTGTCTTGTCAGAACTTCGATCTTCAAAGGTTCTACTTCTAGCCCTTTCGTTACTTGTAACATAGATGACAACGTTGCTAGTGCATCAGCAAACTGATTATGAACTCTAGGAAGGTATTCAAACTAGGGGTGAGCGGTTCCAGGTTCCGGTTCGGTTCCGTCTGGAACCTGGAACCTACCCTCGGGTACAGGTTCCAAAAAATTTGGAACTTGGAATCTACCCGTCAAAATCAAGAACCTGGAACCTACCCTGTCACAGGTTCTAAGGCTGGTTCCAGGTTCCAACAGGTTCTTTTTTTTTTTTTTTTTCATTTTCATATTTGAACTATAACGTACGCGTATAAAAGAAATGTGGAGTAGTTCGAAGCAAGAATGATACCAAAATGAAACCATCAAATTGAGAATACATCAATTAAAAAGGGTATTTATTATGCACAATGAAACCTTGACATTATAAGATCTTTGCTTTGATGCCGAAGTCGCACAAGGATTAAGAGCTTCTCGACAGGCTGAGCTTTCGGCGAATTCTCCCAAGCCCGATTCTCGACTCCAATTCGGTCACTTTATCATCTGCAACATACAACCACCATAATATTTCTTGGTTAATACATAAAGACAGACCCTTTGGTAGTAAAATAAGCAACCAATGGCATGGGAAAGAATCGATAATCTTCGTCATGAAGATGCTCACGAGAGTATAGGTAGTTATGAAGGCAAGGCAACCAAACAACATTCTCACAATCTTTAGTCTATACCAAAGTCCATTCGAAAGATGCAAGTGATGAAAGCTTATCGGTCTTCAATAAGATCACAAAGGAACTGCAATTTCAACGGGACTACAAATCACTGCATCTAATTGTGTTCCTTCAGAAATTCTAACTCTTTGATTATACCACCGAAAGATATGAAATAGCTGCAGAACAATCCGCTCAATGTTTTTCGAGATGTGCATCACGGTCGTAAGTGCAATTTTAAAACTAGTCTCCTAAACGACTTTTCAGAAGTTTCTCCCACGGACGGTATCAATGAACGGATGATTAGCTGCACAAGCCATCCATTCTCCACAGACAGTGGAACACTTCGCATTCATAGGTATCGCCATTCATCACCCGAGACAACATTTTTTCACATCATGCTTTTTGTGTAGAACAACAAGAATGTTCAGTTCATCGGCATAACACGACGGTCCAAATCAAAGCCCTCCTCTTTCACAAGCAAGCGACTGCAACATACCAAGCAACTATGACATACCACTAAATCATGAATTTCCGTCATACCCCCAACTTCGATCACAAAGGAACCGACTAAACGATGCTTTTCTCATCCGAAGAGACGAATTTGAACACGACCCAACACCGTAAAATCCACTCCCATTCGACTAACGCAATAGCTGCCACACTAGCATCGCTCGCAAGCTCTAAAGCAAGTTTCATCGAAATTTGTCCAGATTCCTACCAACATTAATGAACAGTATATGGGTTGGAAGGGTTCGGGATTGAGTAGATAAATGCAAGTAGCAGTAGTTGCTTACCACCATTGTGTCCCAAACAAGATGCATCCTTCTTTGAATTCGCAAAGATCGACCGAAACCATTCTTCTTCATCATCGTACACCGTGATCCACCAGACCACACAGCAACAGACATTAGATCAACAAGTTTCCGTTTTACAACTCACAAGATAATCTTTTCCTTTCAGGCCCTCCTAATCATGACTCAAACAAACCCACATCCTAACTCTAAAAAATTGAGCAAGGCCATATCTAATGAAAGCACAAAGAAACAAACGAACCTGATGGTCCGAAGCACATCTTAAATCGCCTCACCAACACAAACATCTCACTCTTCCAAACTAGTCAATCACATTCTCAATCAGCAAAAGCTAGGATCTTGTCATCATTTTTGTTTTCAACAATCTCAATTGGCCTATAAGAAGCGGCAGTTCATCAAGGTACAACTAAAAAGAACACATCCAAACTCCACCCTCCAAAAAGACATCGCGGGAGCATCAAACCTATCATCCGCCATCATCAGAGCAACACCCACAAACCCCATTGAGCAGCAACAACATAAAAGCGCGATCGAACAAATGGGCAAGCATAGAAACACGCGTTCTCCATGACTAGATAAAAAAGAAACGAAAATTTCCCTTGACATATGCGAGAAGCGACCTGGTGTAGAAATTGGTGGAGAGATTGACGAGGGTGGGGAGGCCGAGCTTCTCGAAGAGGTTGGTGCCGTCGATGGCAAAGGCGGCGGTGGGGTCTAGGCGGCGGCGGTGGTGTCGAGGACGAGCGGAGGTGGCGTCGCGCAAAGGTCGGCAATGGCTCTCCGAGCGAGAGGTCGGCGGTGGCGTCGAGGGCGAGCGGCGGTGGCGTGGAGGGGAGCAGCAGTGGCATCGAGCGGCAGAGAATGGGAGGAGAAAAGAAGGGAACCGATTTGGGAGTTTTCTTTTTTGGGGCTTTTTTAGCCGACCGGTTCCGATTCCAGTTTCTAGTTCCGGTTCCCATAGGAACGGAACCGAACTGGGCCGGAATCGCCGGTTCCTAAAAAAGGAAACCGGGAACCGGAACCGGTCCCTTTAGAGCCGGAACCGAACCGGACCTGCGGTTCGGTTCTCCGGTTCCCGGTTCTACCTGGGAACCGTGCTCACCCCTAATTCAAACGAGATGTCCTGAAACTCTCCCACCAATCTTTCCAAGTAGTTGTGATAAGGCACAAGTTTGGTATCTCTCGTCTTCCATTCACCCACGTTTGGAGGATGATTAAGGCGGAGTCACCGAATACTTTTAGTTTTGTCACTTCCATTTCAATAGGCTGCTTGTAAGCCGAGGATGCATGCTTCATATTCGGCTATATTGTTGGTGCATGGAAAAATCAATTTAGCAGCCACAGGATAATGTTGTCCATTAGGGGATATCAAAACTACCCCAGTGCCAGAACCCGACAAATTTACAGCTCCGTCGAAAAACATGGTCCATGCGTCTTCTTCTATTGTTGAAATCCGGTCGTCTGGTGTATTATCCTCGTGTACCTCCTTAGGGCCATCTGCTAACATATCCGCAATCACTCGACCTTTAACTGATTTTCGCGACATAATTTGGATGTCGAATTCCGAGATCGGGATTTGCCATTTGGCCAATTTTTCCTACCAAGGCCGAGCGACCGAGCAAATACTTGATCGGGTCGCTCTCAGTTACGAGGAACGTTTGGTAGTGCAAGGTATATTGCCGGAGCCTGTGCAACACCCATACCAATGCAACGCATGTTTTTTCTGATTTGTAGTTTTGTTCTGACGTGGTGAACTTTTTGCTTAAATAGTAGATGGCTCGCTCCCTCCCGTCATGAGGTCCTTCTTGTGCAAGCATTGCGCCTAAGGATTCACTGTTGATGGTAAGGTAGAGGATCAAAGGGTGCCCCGGGACCGGAGGTACCAGAATCGGGGGCTTCATTAGGTATTGCTTCAGATTTTCGAATGCTAGTTGGCAATCATCATCCCATTTAACTTGTGCACCCTTCTTGAGAAGTTTAAAGAAGGGTTTCGCAGTTTCAGAAAGTTGGGAAATGAACCGCGCAATATAATTTAGTCTTCCCAAGAGGCTTCGGACTTCCTTTACAGTCGAGGGATGAGGCATCTCAAATATTGCCTTGGTTTTTGACGGATCTACTTCTATCCCTTCACAACTCACAATGAATCCAAGTAATTTACCAGAAGTTGCCCCGAACACACATTTTGCTAGGTTCAAGCGCAACTTGAACTGGCGGAGTCGGTTGAATAATTTCTCTAGGGTCTTCACATGGTCTTCTCCATGTCTGGTTTTGGCGATCATGTCATCAACATATACTTCAATTTCTTTGTGCATCATGTCATGGAAAAGGGTGACCATGGCACGTTGGTAAGTTGCTCCGGCATTTTTCAGGCCAAAAGGCATGACCCTATAGTGAAAAGTTCCCCATGGAGTAATGAACGCTGTTTTTTCCTTGTCTTCCTCCTTCATTTTAATTTGGTTATATCCTGAGAATCCATCCATGAAAGAGAAAAGCTTAAATCCAGCCGTACTATCCACAAGAACGTCTATATGAGATAGCGGGAAATCATCTTTTGGGCTTGCTTTGTTCAAATCGCGGTAATCGACACAAACTCGGATTCGACCGTCTTTCTTCTTTACTGGTACAATGTTTGCTACCCAATTAGGGTATTGCGAGACTTCGAGGAAGCCTACTTCCGGGAGCTTCATCACTTCTTCTTCAATCTTTTTGACAACTCTGGTTTAGTTCTCCTTAGCCGTTGCTTCTTGGGGTTACATCGGGGTTTGTTGGCAAGCCGTGCTCCACAATCATTGGATCGAGGCCTGGCATATCGGCATATGACCATGCGAATACATCTTGATATCTCTTTAGGAGGGTAGTTAGGCTTGCAGCTTCTTCTTTAGGAAGGTTCACGCCGATCTTTATCTCCCTTGGATCTTCTATGCTGCCTAAATTGACAACGACGGTGTCTTCAGTAGTAGGGGGCCTTGCTTCTTCGTGTTGCTCCCAATTCCGTTGAATTTCGTCGGAATCATCAAGATCTTCATCTGAGTTATCAAAATGGTTTCTTATAATGTTGGTTTGGACCGTTCCCATACCTCGCTTTGCTGCTAGATTTTTCTGTATCATAGAATAGATAGGTTAAGGGGACAAATAAGTTTAACAAAGATGTATGCTTCTTTCTTTTGAAAATGGGGATGAATTGTTCTTTTTAAGATGAGGAAGCATGAGGAAACCCGGGCCTCAGATTTCTTCTTTCATTTTGCGGCCGGATATCATCAACGGGCCGATTTGGTGTATCTCCTCATGCCCTCAAAATGTTTTCAACTTTATTTATTAGTAGACGGATTTGAGTGGTTTCAAAAAGGGTTCCCTAGATGGAACCGAGGTTGAAAACCAAACAAGCCAAACTTAAAAAAAAAAAATGTACAGGCTCCGCGTAGGGAGTATGCGAGAGGAAAATAAAAGGATTCTACTCGAGCGGGTCTGCACCCATTTCCCGACGGTCCTTCATTGATAGCGCCCACGAAGAAGTCTTCATACCAATCGCCGCTTCGTCTCCCCGTGCTCGTGGCTTTGCGGACTTCAAATCATCCATGCCTTCCCACCCATCGGGGACGATGTGGTGATGATGATCATGGAAACTTTGGAGGATTGAATAGTTGACATAGTAGTCAAATTTACCACTTGGTTGACCCAAAGTGTCCACGATCACCTCTCCTTTACGTGCTTCCTTGAGGGAACATGGTACGGAGTCTTTGGTACTACGAGGAGGCGATCTTCGCCAAAACACGCCATGGGGAGCGAAACGTGAATACCCCGGCGTCTAAAAGATCCCGAACCTTGTCTCTCGGGATGGTGCGAGTCATCTAGCGAGTGTCCCGATTCCCCCGAATGATAATCACATTGCTTGGACGGATCATAACCAAGGAAGTACTCGGGAGTAGGACGACTCAATTCCCTAGTGATCATCTCTAGCTCCAGGAGAATGGGAAAAATAATGGCCATCGATTTAGGAAGAGGCGAATACGGCCGCGTGCTTCTTGAGGATCTGGGGTAGCCGAGTCCCTTGCCGGCTTGTGTTAATAAGGTCCTCTTTATTTATTTCGGCTACCAATTCTTCATTGTGACGAGAGAGGAATGTACGAGCAATTTGGGCGAAACTTTTACGTCAAGTGGTGTACCGTCTCGTGTAGCTCATCGACTTGACGTTGAAGCCGGGTAAACGAGAAGTTATCACTGTTTCTTCTAATTGTTCCTCATCAATGGCACCTATGAAAAGGTCTCCAAACATGGTGGTCACACCATCTGTCCTTCTTCCTTTGTAAGTACGGGCTGAACTTGTGCTCTCTGGATTATGGGCAATTTCGCACTTCCAGAGTTGAACCATTTTGAAGTATTCACTTCTTCTTCCTCATGCATCATCCTGGCTGGGCCTGGGAAAGTTTCCTCGAGACGGGGATATACAAGGCCGACTTTTTTCTTTGCTTTTCTATCCGGGGAAAATCCTAAACCGATAGTATAAGGTCTCCTCAGGGCTTTAATAGGGCCGACGGATGCCCTGGCCTCTCCTACCAAGCCCTCATCCTGGAATGAAACCATGTCCAACCATGATTTTTCCTACCATGATTGCAGCACTTGATACCTCGGGGATGAGGGGCAAAGTCCCTCGAGTTTCATGTATAGTAGACACGAGCTCGAACGATCGATAGGCGGCTTCGCTTTTCTCACCGGGTTCAACATAAGGGATGGCTGTCTCGTGGTAGATGCGGTGATCTTCTTCTCCTCGGACCGTGATCGGTTTTCCTCCAACCACGAACTTCACACTTTGGTGGAGGCTTGACGGTGCTTGCTCTGCGATGTGGATCCATGGGCGTCCTAAGAGGAAATTGAACGCAGTGGGGATATCCATTACTTGGAATAAAATTTTGAATATAGTTGGGCCTATTTGAACATCAAGCTCAATCTCTCCCACTGTTTCCTTCTTCGTTCCATCGAATGCTCGAACGGAAGTCTTGGGTACCTAGATCCATGATCTCTCTATCTTAAGGCAACGAGTGTCGCTAGTGGACATATGTTAAGAGCAGATCCATTGTCAATCGCACTCGAGCGACGTGAGATGCGTTGCACTTGGCCCGATATGTAGAGGCCCTTGGTGTGTCCTCTACCCTCGTCGGAATTTCTTCATCGAGAGAATGCCATTTGATCTTTTAAAAGGAAATCTTGACAAATTCCTCGAGTTTGTCATGCTCAATTGTTTCGGGGACATGTACCTCACTTAGTACTTTCATGAGGGATTTCTAGTGCTTGACGGATGTCTGAAGCAATTCCAAAGGCGAGAGAGATTTGTGCTGGTGATTTTCATGCTTGTTCCACCACGTTATATTCGCTGGCCTTAACTACGGCCAAAAACTCCTTGGCTTCTTCGTCGGTGACGGGCTTAGCGGACTAAGTGTTTGCTTGAGCATAGGTTCGTCCCGGATCTTGTGACTAAACCAACATCAAGGTCATAAGACCATGGTACCGCATTGCTTTGTATTCATATTTGCAAGGTCAGGGAATCTCGATGACTATGGCTGTTTCTCTTTGCGATGCTTGAACAATAGCTTCCTTCCTTTCAAAGACGCTCTCGGGTGAGGTGGAATCCTTCTTCTCCTTTTCCGCATTTAGCGCGGCAAATTCTTCCTCCCAATTGATGAGGACTTGCGATATGGTAGAAACTATCTGCGGCGTGGTTGGCGTATACGACTATTCCGGCCTCTATCATTCTTAATACCCTTTCCTCCATTATTGCAAGGGGTGGTATCCAATTGCTTGAATAATACCCGGCTTCTATCAGCCCTCGATAGATGTCAACGGTAGGTACTTTGGCATTTCCGATTTGACCGGCCTCGGGCCGAATATTGCATTTACCTTCTTTGGCGTGATCGGGAGCGGATTGCTTTGGACATTTGGTTTTGAAGTTTGGAACGAGAATGCCTTAGTATCCAGCAAGTTACGGATCCGATGCTTAAGGGTGAAACACTCGTCGCCTGAATGGCCTATTTCTCCCATGTGATAGTCACATTTTTTGGACGGGTCATAGCTGGAGAAGCTTTCAGCATTGGGTCGCTTTGGCTCGATTGAGAGAAGGTTCTTGTTTCGGAGGATTGCCAGAACTTGTGATGGAGATTCGGGAAACGGAGTGAACTGTCTCCTATTGTTGTAGCGTTGAGGAGGTTGACGATTGGCGGTCTGTCGTTGTCCTGTACTTGTCTGAATAGTCGGGAGGTGACTGGTGTTTGTAGTGTAGGTTGCATTAACATCAACCGGGGTTCTTTGTCTTTTTCACGTTGAGTCTTCGCCGATGGGTGCGGGCTCGGTGAACCAACCATCCCTTAACCCTATCTCAATTTGTTCTCCTACTCTTTTGGGATGAGTTGATTGAATGATTTAGCAATCGTAGTTACCATTCGATTGCGGTATTCATAGGGGAGGTTTTGATGAACATTTTTCTTAGTTCAAAATCGGTTGGTTCGGGGCTATCGGGCGGCTAGATTCCTCCATCTAATGGCATATTCTTTGAAAGATTCATGCTTTTTCTTTTCCGTGCGCTCTAGATCCTCACGAGAAGGGGTAATGTCCATTATAAACTTGTACTTGCTTGAGAAATGCCTCACTTACTTCACTCCATGCTTTGAGGAGGTTTATATTTTTCGTGATATACCATCTCAGGGCAGGGCCTATTAGACTTGACTGGAACAACTGAATCATCAATGGCGCATTATTAACGTATTGGGTCATTCGAACCAAGTACATTTGCAAGTGAGCTCTCGGGCAAGTCGTGCCATCGTACTTTTCAAACTCGGGTATTTTGAATTTTTCTGGCATTTTGACTTTAAGGTAAATGGAGAGATTTGTCAAAGTAGGATCCTGGAGGCCTTGCAATTGCTTCGAGTTTTCCTCAAGCTTTTCGAGGCGTTTGTCATGCTCGATTTTAGACAAGCCACCTGTCTTAGTTTTCTCAATCACGGTTTGGTGCGGATCATCCTCCAATTCAGGTATGTTATCGTCAGTATCTCTTCCTTGATCACCTCGAATGGATGATTGTGGCAACAGTACTTCAATTGAGGCTGGGGCAGGAGCCAGTTTACCCTAAATGGAATCTATCTGCTTTGAGAGTTCTTTGGAGCACATTGAAAACCTGCTTCATTTCATTTTCCATGATCTCGACACGGCTTGGTACGTTTTCTTCAGCCATTCTAGCTTTCGAATGCGGTTACGTCGTAATTACCTGTGTTTGCGCAAAATGGAAAGAACATAAGTGAGAGAAACAAATGGAACATTGGCCCATGGCGAGGGTCGAGTCATTTTTATTTATTAACGGGGAATATATACAATGCCGAAAGGGCTCTTTAAACAAGGCATAAAAGATAGAACGATCCTAACTATTCACATTTAGACATATTCACATCAAAAAACCGAACTGCCAAATTTCATATGTGATGGGAAGCTCCAGTCTTGTGAATCCGCTTGCTCTTTCGTGCTGGCTTGGATATGTGTTTCATGCTTGTCTTCAAACTTTTTTCAAGCGATTCAATTCGTCTTCGGAGAGTAAGTTTGTCAGCTACATCGTGGATTACTGGTTGCAATTCTTCGGGAATTATGTGGTTGAGGATGTAGAACGTGGATGCGTGATGAGCTTTTTCTTGCCCCTTCAGTCTTCTAGGTACGACGATCTTTTCTGTGTGACATCTACTCCATGCATCCTAGATTATACGAATCTCTTCGAGTAGTTATAAGCGGTGTGGGTGAAAAGGATTCGAAACAATCCCGGCTTGAGTGGCGGCGGGATTTCTGGAGGACCCTGTCGACGAGCCACCCTATGTGGATAATATGAGGTAGCTCCGAGAGAGGCCCAGCGGTGGGATGGGGTCGTAATAATCAAGCGCAAAACGTGCCTCTCCTGTAATGAACCATTTAGCTCGCCATAGGAATGTCTCGGGGACGGGGTTTTTTAATAAGTCAATCCATCGAGAATATTCTTCGCTTTGGGAGAGTATTTTTCCAAGCTTTGAAATTTTTGAAGTGGATGCTTGAATTTGTTGATTTCGAATATTTGCATGAGGTGCCCAAATCCTTTGATATGAGAAAAGAACCACATTTGTAAAATTTCTGGGGCGGCCCTCATGATTTTTCTTTGTTTTCCTTAAAACGATTAAGGGATAAAAATGTTTCAGCTAAAACCATGTTCACATATCCTGCTCCAAAAGCGACTTGACTTATCACCCCCGCCATTAAAGGATTTATGGCATTCTTCCTATAGGGGAAGATAATAAATCCAAAGAACGCTAAGAGGAAGATCTTGCTTTTTTGGTTCATTGATTGTTTTTCAAAACATTTAGTTAAAGATGATAGCGGAAATGCATTGTTGTTGGCTTTAACTATTTCTTTCACCGAATGATTTTTTAAAAACCGTGATAAACTAACCACAGGGTCAATGCGGGTCAGTGGCTTGGCGAGCTCCTTCTTCAGGGGCATTCCTATGGCGAGACTGTATTCCTCCAAGGTCGGAGTCAGTTCAAATTTGCCGAACATGAAGGTGGATGCTTCAGGGCACCAGAAATGTGGTAGTGCTTGCATGACTCCGAAGTGGATATTGATTTGGAGCAACAGAAGGAGATGACCGATGATTGATTTAACATACTCCTGGCCGAGCTGATCTAATTGATTCCACCATCTGAGGAGCTCTTTCTTGGGAGCCGGAATGAACTGGATATCGATTCTTCCCATCACATATGAGAAATGGAGTTACATGACCTGACCCTATGCCATGAGCCAATAAAAAGACTAAGTAAAAGTAAATAAATTACTTTGCTTTTAAAGAAAATGGCAAGCACAAAGACATGCACATGAGATGTGCGGCTCGATTTCTAACTGAGAAGGCTTGTTGAAATTAAAAGGGTATCCGTCCATCGCAGTCTCGCGTTAGCAGAATACCCTTCTAACCTCGGCTAGAGAAATTCGGGGAAAAGAAAGGCAACCAGACACTTACAAACAAGGTGACTATCTTCTTTGCCTTAGCAACTTTTCAGTTCATATTCAATAGAAATTGGTGGTTGAGCATGCACTGGCTTTTTCTTGTCCTTTTCCTCTATCATGCACCTGTAATTAATTTGGAAAGTTCTCTCCATTTGTTTCTAATATTAAAGATTTGAGAAAAGTAACAAATAAGCTGAAAAAAAAGCAACAATAGATGCGACTTGAGAAATTACTTGTTGTTTGCTTTGTTTTATACTTGTCAATTAATGCTCGGTATCAACAACTGAAAGAAAATTTGAAATTATCCACCATGAAAATAAATAGATGTCTAATTATCTGTGCTAGTTGGCCATAGTCTTGATACAATACAATCCTTTTATCATTTACTTTCTCTAAATTTATAAAAGCTGGACATATTGGTTACTTAAGAATGTGATACTATACTGTATCTAAAGATGATAGATCTGTGCATTTTAATTAGTTCTTGATAGCAAGATCCAGCCAAAGGTCACTAACTTTCGAATGTGTTATTTGAAAAATTTAAGCTGTTAAGGGTGAAGAAGTATCCAGGGGTCTCATCCCTTAAGGGCTATGGACTATTCCGGTTAAAAAAATTTCACACATTTTACCCTTAGCTACATTGATTGAATTCTCTAATATAGATTGATAAGAGGAGTTTGTACTGTTGAAAGCAGCATGGTCCTCATGTAAGCAGATCCACTTTTTGAACATGACTAGTATGTCTAGATCTAGGAATGTGAAAATGACAAAAACAGTTTACTATTTTCGTTCAACCTGAAAGCACGTTGATGTGGATTTCATGCTGTTAAAATTGAGAATGAAGCTAAGTCTGGTCGGGAGATGAACTCGTTGAGTGGAAGCTAGGTTTAGATTTTGAGCATTATTTCTTGTTCTGAAATGTAATATAGGCAAAATGCATGTGCAACTTGTACTGCAAGCAGTGTTTATTACATGAGTTTGCCTTTGCTTGCTGAACTTGCTCTATTAACCTAGTTAGGTATTTCCTTTTGGGCCCTCGATTTTAACTTTATGATTTGATATTTCTACTTTACAGGAGTATTCGGATTATGTAGACCATATTTTGGTGAGCGAGTTTTGCTTTGGCAAGAAATGTTGTAGCTGATTACCAAATTGAAAGCCCAAGCCTTATCAATATGTATGGTCAGAGGAACTATGGTTATGAGACCAGTCAAGGTCTTAAGGCGCAACATCATTTACTCGTAGCCTTTCCTCCTCCAACTTTGCTCAGCCCAATCTTTGGCAGCAAAATTTCATTTTTATGCGTCACATTATGGTCCTGTTTTTCGAGGACCGTCTCATTTTCTAAATAATGGTCCACCTGAAGCTCCTCCTATTGGTCCTTGTGCCAATTCTTGATGGAACCCATATTTATCCTTTGCATGTAAGGACCCAAAAGTCCCATTACTTTCCAACTCCCTCACTTCGTCCTCCCCCTTTTGGTCCATCTAAGCGAAAAAAAAATTTAAGCAGCACCATTGCCACCTCTTGTTCAAGAGCACACTACATACCGGCAACTAGTTAGTTTGCAGCCTCAGCAGCTTAGTTCTTTTGCACAATGTCCTCCAGTTTTCTACCCAAATTTAACCCTCATTACTTTGATTAACGCAGCAACTCATATACTGTCATTTGCTCCCCCACCCCCACCACCTCCCCCTCTCCTACCTCCACTTCACTTGTGATGAGAAAGAAAAAGAACGGGAAAAGTGGAAAGCATGCATGGTAATGAGCAAGATGACATAACATTTTCTTTTGGTAATTCCTATCAAAGTTTGGAGTAGAAGAGAAATGAGAAGAAAATGCAGAAGAAGAGGAAGAAAGCATAGGCTAAAGCTGAGAGGACATACTACCCGATTATGCAGCAACTGCAAAAGCAACAGAGAAGCAAAGGAGGAAGAATAGAAAGAAGAGCTGCAGAAGCTAAGAATGAATCTTCCTCGACCTGTGGTAAGCAAATTGACATTGAAAAGAATATTTGTCATGAGTATTCAAATAGGAACGGTGTCAAGGCAAGTAGGCAGATCATTGAAGTAAATCTTTTCCCAAATTGCAACTTGGACTTTCTACATCCAATTCAATTCTAATTAGTTGATGACCAATTATTGTTTTCTTTTCATTGTGATAGTGATACTTCAATAGCAATAGGTATTATGAATATCATTATCACAGTATTGCAAATATCACCAGACAAGAACACATGTTTTTCCATATACTCAGCACTCATAATTTTGCAGTGCAAGGCCTGTGCTACATTGGCGAGACATTGTCCATGTCTTTACCACTGGCAAAGGAGAATTGAGAAGAACATCAATAAGAAGTAAGACCAGGAGCAAGTAACTGTCAACCTATTATAGAGGAACCTGCAGCCCTAGAACCAGACTACACTCTGATACGAGAAATTGACATGGAGGATATGTTTTCACATGATTTCAATGAAATTCCTACAATCAAACTTAACGTGGAAGAGTTCACTTAGAATTTACAGAAGCAGATGCAGCAGAATATGGACCTTCAAGAAAATGACATGTCAAAAGCTTTGGTTGCTTTAACCCTAGAAGCTGCCTCCATTCCTATGCCTAAGCTTAAAAATGTGAGTTGGCTATGAACAGAGCACCTAGCATGAGGTTGGGAAGGTTCGACCCTAGTCCTCTTTGATGATATGTCCGTAATTTGCATATGTAGGCTTCTTGTGCTATTATCAAAATCCAATTTAACATCACTTTCGGCCACCAACAACTTTGACGAAAGATTTGCTTCATTGATCTGCCTACTTGCTTTGACACCATTCTTGTTTGAGTGCTCATAACAAATATTCTTCTCGATGTCAGTTTGCTTACCATAGGTTGAGAAAAATTCCTTCTCAACTTCTACGGCTCTTTTCTTCCTATTCTTTCTCTTTTGCTTCTCTGTTGCCTTTTGCATTTGTTGCATAGTCCGGCAGTATGTCCTCTCAGCTTTAACATCTACTTTCTTCCTCTTCCTCTACATTTTCTTCTCCTTTCTCCTCTATTTCAAACTTTGATAGGAATTACCAAAAGAAAATGTTATGTTATCTTGCTCATTACTATGCAAACTTTCATTTTTCCTTTTCTTTTTCTTTCTCATTATAAGTGAAAGTGGAGGTAGGAGAGGAAGAGGTGGTGGGGGTGGGGGAGCTGATGACGGTTTGTAAGTTATTGTGTTAATCAAAGTAATAAGGCTCGAATTTGGGTAGAAAACTGGTGGACATTGTATAAAAGAACTAGGTTGCTAAGGCTGCAAATTGACCCAAATTGACCGGGTGCCAGTGTGTAGTGTGCTCTTGAATAGGAGAAGGCAATGGTGCTGCTTGAAAAAATTCTTGCTCAGATGGACCAAAAGGGGGAGGACAAAGTGAGGGAGTTGGAAAGTGGTGGGACTTTTAGATCCTTACATGTAAAGGATAATGTGAGTTCCACTGAGAATTGAGACAATGACCAATTGGAGGAGTTTCGGGTGGATCATTTTTTAGAATGCGAGGTGGTCCTCGAAGAACATGACCATACATGTGACGCATAAAAATAAAATTTTGCTGTCAAAGGTTGGTCTGAGCAAAAGTTGGAGGAAGGAAAGCTGCGGGCAGATGATGTTGCGCCTTAAGACCTTGACTGGTCTGATAATCATAATTCCTCTGACCATACAAATTGGTAAGGCTTGGGCTTTCAATTTGGGTAATTAGCTACAACATTTCTTGTCAAAGCATAACTCGCTCACCAAAATATGGTCCAGATAATCGGAACCATCCTGTAAAGTAGAAAGATCAAATCATGAAGTTAAAATCGATGCTCAAAAGGAAATGCCTAATTGTGTTAATGGAGCAAGTTCAGAAGGCAAAGGTAAACTCATGTATTAAACACTGCTAGTAGAACAAGTTGTACATGTGTTTTGCCTATATTACATTTGAAAGTAAGAAATAAAGTTTTGGATTGCTTTTGAGATTTTCACAATAAAGTTTGATTGCTTGTTGAGATTTCCACAAGCATAATCTATATGGCACATAAAGGATGGATTTCTTTTCTTCTTATGATGAATAAGTTCTGTGAAAAGTTGGAGAAATGATCATGGAAGATGGAGAGAGCCGTGTATGGATATGGAGTAGTATGATTCTGCAAATTATGTTAGGATTCATGTAAGTTAAAGTTTTGACTTTCGTATTCTGATTTTAGGTAACCATAAAATTTCTTTTACAAGAATCGAGCATGTTAGATGTTTAAATTTGGGTTGTACTCTGTTCTCTCTTTTAGTTACCTAAGTTTCAATCTGCGTTTCATTTTTCTCCATTGGCTAGTTAGAGTTTTTTTTTTATATATTCCTGATTTGATTAAGCACTAATGAATTATTAAGAAACATGATAGATAAAAAGGCTCATGACCATTGCATATACAATTACAATGGGCTTTTAGCTATTGGGTTCCAACTTTTGATTTTATTTTTTCCTTTTTTATTTTAATTTCCTATGATGTTGATAAGCTGGGATTTATATATATATATATATATATATATATATATATATATATATATTATTTGGTTGAAGACTAATTTATTAGCCAAAGAAATGTTGATAAATTAATCTTTAACAAGAAGAAGGTGATCGACAATAGCATAAAACGGCATTTTCTTTTTCACACCGAAAAGGTAATTTGAGAGGTTCTTTATACTTCTTCTATAATTATCAGAAGATAATATTCTAACACAACCGTGGTCTTCCCAATAATAATCTCACTATCATAGTGTATATACTTGAATTGCAAGAAACTTGACTTTAATTCCAATTAATTCTTACCGTTAAGCTTTTTGTACTTTATGTATGAAAATTTGAAGGTGAAAGGATATGTTTCCTTAGTATTCAATTTACATATTATACACACCATACAACTTAAAACGATGAGGAATATACATGAATCTATTCCCCTGCTATGTAATTCTAGTTATTAGATTTAGGACGACAGAAAAGGCCACTCGTCTCTCTCGCAACAGCAGGCGAGCTACAAGACGCTGGGCTCATTGCTGCACGAGGTCGATGTCCCAAGCTCATGTGCCTTTGACGAGCTCAAGCGAAATTTCAAGCGACGTCTATCCAACAAGTGGCGCCACAATCGAGCTGCTTGGATTCAAGTGAGCGTGTATTTGCTGATTGTTTCGTAACTTAGGACGACAACGCAAGCACATTGCGTGCATCCGAGTGTAAAGTGAGATGGTCGAAAGGAGATAACAGCAGGAGACATGAGGACATACACACGCCTCCCTTCAACCAAACTTTTCAGTCATGCACTGCAGATCGGGGCATATGATCAGTGGAGCGATGTCCCGTCGACGATGTTACGTCCACATACGACTTGGTGAAAGATTTCCTCTGAATACACGCGCCTCTCTCTCTCTCTCTCTCTCTCTCTCTCTCTCTCTCTCTCTCTGTTCTTCCTGGCGGTGTCAGCTGCAACAAGTTAAAAAGCCAACCCAAGAATGGAAAGAGGAGGCAAATGAATGCATGCCAAATCGTGCAGAGTTTTTTGCTGCGATCTGCTCATCATGTCGGGAAGGGCAAATTCTACGGATCACCCTTTACATGGTTGCACGATCTCCCCCTCCCTCCTGATTCATTATTTTACCTGGTTTTTGGACTGGACCATGCAACCGTAGCTTTCAGCCATTCTTTTTTCGGTTTTTCGAATTTGGAGGGTTTTTGGTTTTTCTCTGGTGGGGCCGGAGGGCAAAATCGGGCGAACCCCCGCCAGTGACACAACTAAGCCACAACAACGACCGACCCGAGTGCTGTCCCACTCCTATGAACCCATTGTTGACTCGTTTCATATCAAACTTTTTAGACGAACCGGTATAGGAGCACAAATCAAATTCGAATTTTGGTATTACCTATGATGATATGATTCAATCCCATTTGTTATTCTGTTTATTTATTTTTTTGACACCCGTCATATCCGTTAATGTTTTTTAGTCCCAAGATGGTCTTGCAGATGTAAAGACCGGCATGCATGAGAGGGGAATGGTAAATCATGTACTATAAATACATTATTAGCCCGTTTTTCTAACGGTTTGATTTTTTTATTTTTTTTTTTTGGGACAAATGGTTTGTCTAACCTATCCAAATGCTAAAGGTGATCCTCAAGCAGAACGAAAGTAAGACGAGTTAGACTTAGTCTTATAAAGTGACCATAAGTTTCAAAGAATAGAAAATCCCAAGCATCGGATAAATGTGAACAAATTAAAGCTTTATTCATTTTGAAGTTATTTAGAAGAGAATGCTCTTATTTATAGAGAGGTCAAACTTGAACAAGCAAAAAGATTTATAACCTAGAGATATCCCATTCTTTAATCATATCTAATTTTTTGAATGGAAATAAGACGACAGTTGTATCTTCCTTAAATTGGCAAGATTAATCTTCACTAAATCTTTTGTTGCTTGTCCAACATCAGTCCCACAAGGAGATTTCAATCTTGAGTTTGATTCTCATTCCGTGCATTCTTTGGCAGTGAAGTTATAAGAAAGTTATTCCACACAAAACTTACAAATGCTGACGCACTGATTGAGACTACCATTTAACTCATGATATGATACACCACCACCCGACACAGTAATGGAAAATGCTAAAAAAGACTGCATTTCCCCTCCTTGGCCAAAACGCCAAGATGGATGGGGAGTGCCTCTTTATGCCCTGTCTCTTTCCTTCTCTCTTCTTGAATAATGCTCCTCTCCCATTTGTTCGTGATGTTGTCTCCAAACGCTCAAGTACACTTTTTCCAAAGTTTACCCCAGAAGTGATGAACCTGAAGTAGAAGCTAAAATTCACGATCGCTCCGAACAACCATCCCAAAGAGATTGTTCATAATTTAATTGGTGTGGAATTGTTCTTTCTCTAGCTTGAAAAGCTTGCTTGCTCTTAGAAAAAAAAGAAAAGAAAAGGAAAAAGGTTCTTTTTATTTAGGTATACTTAGAAAGCGATTACCGTTTTCATGTCCCTGCCACTCAATTATGCAGCTTTTAGTAGTTAGTTATAGGGATAAGTGTTAAAAAAAATCATAAAATTTTTGCATTTATATCAATTTAGTCATAAACATTTTTACTTAGTGTCGATTCAGTCATTTTTGGCCAATTTTGATCGGATTTTTGCGACTAGGTGACGGTGGTGACGTGGCCGATCCGTGACATGGCCCGATCGTCGGCCGACGTAAATAACTTTTAATAACATTTTAATATTTTAGAATTTTTTTATTCTTCTCTCCTCCTCCTTTTGGCTAGTGAGGTCAAGGTCGACCTCGTCGGCCACCTCGCTAGTGGCCACGAGGGCGGCCTCGCGGCCGGCCGGCAAGGGTCGAGCCTCGCCCGTGGTCGGCGAGGCTCGACCTTGCTAGATTGCAACCTAGGAGGCGCTAGCGAGGCTTGCCAGTGGCTAGCAAGGTTGTCACCTCTGGCCAGTCGTTGAGATTCGACGACCGGCTGGAGGAAGGAGGAGGAGAAGGAAAAAAGAATATAAAAAAATATTAAAATATTATTAAAAATTGTCCACATCAGTCGGTCGAAGTCGAGTCAGCAAAATCTGGCCAAAATTGGCCAAAAATGATTGAATCGGCACAAAGTAAAAAGATTTAGGACTAAATTGGCACAAAAAAAAAGGTTTATGACTAAATTGGCACAAATACAAAAGATTTATGACTTTTTTAACACTTCTCACATTAGTTATATTAGAAATGAATTTCTTGGGCAAATGGAGATCACTAGAATTTTCAGTTTTGCACCTGCAGACTTCACCATTCATTTATTCCGAGTCACGGTCGTTTCTAGCTGAAGCTGGTTGAGCTTACTAGTTTACCATAATTTTGAATGCTTCAACACTGCCCATGCTAGTTTATTGTTTCTCTGTGTACTGACTTCATGGTAAAGCAAGCTTTACTACAAAGCTACAAGCAATAATAATAATAATAATAATAATAATAATAATAATAATAATAATAATAATAATAATAATCTATTAAATCTATTGCAATAAGGACAAGTCTCTGGTCATTTTAAACTGTTTGTCACATTAACCTTTGTGATAATGCTGCATTTAATCAGCAATCGGACGTGGAACACTGGGATGACTTCATACAACTCCATAAAAAAAAAGGGCTTTTGGATCCTTTTTTCCTGGATATTGCAGTTTAGCAAAGGTAGTTCATCATGTTCGATCGCACTCATTCAGAAGTTGTCAATTGATGACTTGGCGTAGTCATGGGTTTATCTTGTCCCCGTTTCTAACTAATTATTTCAACTTTAGTTGGTAGTTACCAAAAGCAAAATATGATGTCACCCTATGCGCTGTGCATATGATTATGGGATGAATTATGCTTAAATATCATGGTGATTAAATTTTTTATGGAAGCAAGGATATCGGTTAGGCATGCGAAACCCTTGAGAAGTTGGACAAAATGTTTCCCCAACAGGTCTTCTTGATAGTGTTTTACCCTTGCGTGTTATATAGTTAGCATCTATTTATGCACAAGTATCTATGTACATTGTCCACTCTTTTTAATCAAATCTTACGGTTTCCATGATGAGTGCTTTTATGTATCCCTAATTTGATTCATGGGTGCCCCATCATTGTCAAGGAGTCATCCTTCCTTACTCTAAAACTCATGACATGAATACCCTCTTCCCTCTAACGGTAATAACAGATACGTCAGTCAAATGGACCAAAAAACCAGAGAATTCAAAGATTCTAAAAAGATTTTCTTCCTCAAATTTTCCTAGCATCATAGTGTAACCGGCATGCACTTGACTTGGGCCTTCCTATATCGGAGGAACAACTCACAACAGCATCTCATATTGCAAATGTCAACCATCGGATGTTATGAAGGTTTTTTAAATTTCATATGTTCGGACGAGTCCCGTTTGTTACATCTTAGTTAATGAAAGGTCATGGCTAATGAGGGCCTGTTTGGTAACTGGTCAAACAGTACCAAACTATATTCTTTTGTTCCTGGGAGTATTTTTGGAACAGAATTGTGTTTGGTAAAATTTTTGTTCCAAGAACAAATTTTTATTTTTTTGTTCCCGGAAGTAGATTTAAAAAAGAATCAAGAATAAAAAAAAAAAAGAAGTTAATTATTGTTCCCAGGAACAATTCTAGAATCAAGCCCATATTTTCTTTCTTCTTCCCTTTTCTTCTTCTTCATCCACTGCTACAGTCATCGTCCGCTACTGTTCACTGTCTGCCGCCCATCGCTGCCAGTTGCCGGCAACCGATCCAGCGAGCGGCGAGGCCCGCCCGGCCATCGGCAAGGCCGGGCCTCATTCGATCCGGGCGAGGCCGAGCGAGGGCGGCGAGGCTCGGCCGACGAGGGCCAATGACGCTCCGATGAGATCGCCAGCCACTTGAAGAAGAATAATATGAGAGAGAAAGGAAAAAAAGAAAAGAAAAAAAGGGAAAAAAAGTAAAATTATTTAAAAATTAAAAAAAAAATGATTTGGAGTATAAATTTTGAACACGATACAAACGTAATTCTATTCCGAGAATTGAAGTTTTGGACATTCTGCACGCTTAAAAAATCTTTAGAATTATTCTCGGGAATAGAATAAAAAAATCATTTCTAATAAGAAATTATTTTCGGGAAAAAAATCGTTACTAAACGCATCGTAAATTGCTTGTTGTCATGGGCTTTTAAGGCCTTGTCAACCCCAAAAGTGACGGAAGCCTACAGCGAAACCATGTCGAACCGGGTTCGAAGGAAACGCGCTACTGAACCGGGTCTTATCCGTTAGCAAAAACATGTTCTGATTGTAAAGCAAGGCATCGGCACTCCATCTTCAACTCGCTCGTCCATGGCGTCGCTTCTCTCTCTCTCTTCGGCTCCCTTAACGAGGCTCGCCGTCGTCTCCAATCATCCCTCTTCCTCGTTCAAGGTACTCTCTTTCTCTCGGGCGCGATGACCATTCTCGCCGTCGGCAGCAAATTCTCAATCTTTCGCCTCGCAGGGGGGCTCCGGCAGCTTGAGAGCGAGACCGTGTTTGTTCCCTCCCCCGAAGCTGCTTCAGCTGAAGAGCAGACAGCCGCAGAAGCCCACGCTCGTCGTCAGCGGCAAGGCGTCTTCTTCGCCGGCCGTCGAGCAGCCGTCGTCGTCCTCCCCCGCCCGTTTCAGGCTGGACAACCTGGGACCCCAGCCCGGGTCGAGGAAGAAGGCCAAGAGAAAGGGTAGGGGTCATTCGGCGGGCCAAGGGGGGAGCTGTGGGTTCGGGATGAGGGGCCAGAAGTCCCGGTCTGGACCGGGCGTCATGAGGGGCTTCGAGGGTGGTCAAATGCCGCTCTACCGGCGTATCCCTAAATTGCGTGGCATTGCGGGAGGTAATGAATTGTGGCTGTTTCGTGTTGCTCTGTCGGGTTGCGGTTAAGATGTCTTGGTGTGTTTGTTTGATTTTGGGATGAAATGAGGTTTCTTGTGGGATGGGCATTTGTTGAGGTTTGTGGATATGACGTTTTTGTTGGGTGGTGGACGCTATGATCGAGGATCATGCAAAAATTGGGGATTTTGAGTGTCTGGAAGTTGTTTGAAGAAATGTTTCTCTGAGGAAAGAACAAGCAGAATGGGGGTTCAATCTTTGGATGCGGATCCAAAAAACTTGTCGCTCAATTGGTGTGGAATTGTTAAGAAAGTACTTGTCTTAAGCATTATCTCTTAAGAATTGTTCTTTCTCTAGCTTGAAAAGCTTGCTTGTTCTTGAAAAAAGCAAAAGGGAAAAGGCTCTTTTCATTTATACATACTTAGAAAGCGATAACTGTTTTCATGTCCATGTCGCATGGTTATGCAATTATTAGCAGTTATATCAGAAACTAATTACTTGTGGTGATGGAGATCACTAGGATTTTCAGTTTTGCACCTGCAGTTAGGCCTTTGCCATCCATATATTCCGAGTCACCATCATTTCTAGCTGAAGCTCGTTGAGCTGACTAGTTTTCTGTGATATTGAATGTTTCAACACTGCCCATGCTAGTGTATAGTTTCTCTATGTACTGGCTTCATGGTAAAGCAATACAAAGCTGCAAACGGGGAAAAAAAAAAAAAAATCTATTGCAACAAGGACTGGTCTCTCTTCATATTAATCTGTCACATTAAGTTTTGTGATCATGCTCCGTTTAATCAGCAATCAGACATGGAACATTGGGATCACTTCACACAACTTCTTAAAAAAGGTTTTCGGATCCTTTTTTCCTGGATATTGCAGTCTAGCCAAGGTAGTTCATCATGTTTGATCACTCATTCAGAACTTTTCAGTTGATGGCTTGGCCTAGTCATGGGTTATCTTGTCCTATCTAACCAAATATCTGCATTTTATTTCTACTTTAGTTGGTAATTACCAAAATCAAAATATGATGTCACCCTATGTGGTGAGCATATGATTTTGGGATGAATTTGCTTAAAAATTATGTTGGTTTAATTTTTTATGGAAGCAAGGATATTGGCATCCTCGAGAAGTTGGACAATTTTTCTCCGACTTGTCTTCTTGACAGTGTTTTATGCTCGTATGTTTTATAGTTAACATCTGTTTATGGACAAGTGTCTATCTTTTTTAAGTGTTTTTTGAGAATGATCGACAAATTTTGTTTCCACCTTTACAGAGTACATTGTTACTCCTTTAAATCAAATCTTGTGGTTTCTGTGATGAGTGCTTTTATGTATGACTAATCTGAGTGCTTTTATGTATGACTAATCTGATTTGTGGGTGCCCCATCATTGTCAATGAGTTATACTTCCTTCCTCTCTTCTGTCTTGGCACCACTAGTATTACATGGAGAGGCCTAATGGAAATAATTAAGTAACAGTCATCCAGAGTTAAGGCAATCCAGAATATAAGACTTCTGAGGTACCAGAATTAACTTATTCGTGCAAGATGCCATCATATCTATATTAATTGGGAAGGATCGTTGATTGTGGAACGTCATTTGGGAGAATCCTTGATATGCAATAACTCCAGCTTTAAGGATCACCTGAACTGATGACTAAATAAACAAAAGATTGTCAAGAATTTCTAGGGGCCAAAAGTCATATCTTCCCTGAAATTCTTAGTTTTACCTACAAATTGGAATGAGTGGTGTAAATATAGGTATAGGCATGTGGTGGTAAGCCAGTTCTCTTGTTTTGCTGTTCAGCCTTATGTTTGTCGCTTCAGTTGAAAATTCTAGCGGCACAAGTTTGTAGTAGAGAAGATATCTGCTTTGTCTGGGCAAAAATGTCTATGTTCCATGTGCCTAATTATACTTCATACAATGTAATTGCTGAGACATTTTGTTTCATTGTTTTACTGGTAAGGCATGCGTGCGGGATTACCTAAGTATGTTCCTGTCAATCTAAAGGACATTGAAGCAGCCGGATTTCAAGAAGGGGATGAAGTGTCTCTAGAGACTTTAAAGAGTAAGGGTCTGATTAACCCATCTGGAAGAGAAAGGAAACTCCCTTTGAAGGTATGAACATGCTAGGGTATGGCTAAAGTGTTTCCACAGTAAAATAGAGGCTGTCCCTGCTCTTCTTTGGTGTGTCGCCTTTTTCTTTTTCCCCTTTTGAGCAGCACTTCTACACATAGTGGAGGCTTTTTAAGGGTCATCTGTAGCACTTAGGCCTCAAAATTTTGTCAACGATGTCTCCTTCTTATAAAGTTCATTCCGAAGCACATGCTTGCTCCCTATATCTGCTTAATGGAACTTGTATTCCCCGTTTTTCCATCATAATCATAAGTGGACTTATTGTTGTCTTCAATGCTTGCGAGTTGAATCCATCTTATATTCCCTTCTCCAATCATTAGATACGCTTATCCCATAATGCTTGTGTTTTTCTAGCTTTGTAGAAGAATGGTAAGAAAACAAGTAGAGCTTGTCTTGTAAGTTTTCTTGAACTGTTGTGAACTGTTTGGTTGTTACCATGAATGCAGATTTTAGGAGACGGGGAACTAAGTGTCAAGTTAAATGTAAAGGCCCGTGCCTTTTCAGCAGCAGCGAAAGAGAAGCTTGAAGCTGCTGGCTGTTCCCTCGCTGTCTTGCCTGGGCGAAAGAAGTGGGTTAAGCCTTCTGTTGCCAAGAACTTGGCACGTGCCGAAGAGTACTTTGCCAGGAAAAGGGCTGCATCTGCTGCTGCATCGGAACCCTCTACGTGAGCCATTTCAAACCTTCAAGGTGTTCCCTTTTTGGCGCCTCTCTCTCCTGTGTCTAGTTGCCCTTCTAGCTCTCATGTTGAAGTTGCTTCTCTTACCGTATCCCTGATTCATTACCATTAGTTTAGTTCAGCACTAGAAAGGTGCGAATCAAGCTTTGTTTCCTGTAGATTCATTCGAAATTTACTATAAAACTCTAGCAAGTCTAAATGCAGTCTGAATGCAGATATTTGCTGATTCTTTCTGTAGTTGATGATGCCTGATGAAACTCCCAGCTCCTTTCCTCTGTTTAGTCCTGTGTACATCGAGAACGTGACCCTAGATCCGGGACTCTACCTCTTGGATCATTCTTGCTCTGGAAATAACTTGGAGAGAGGGAGATCTATTACAAATATGCAGGTGCTAGAATTGGAAAAATGACTAGTACTTGCAAGTGCATCGAGTGGTATACATACAAGGCCGGCCTCGTGACAATACCAAATGTCTATTGTCGAATCATCTTCATTAGCATCGAACCGACCAAAGTCTGGACCACATGCATCGTTTTTATGCGCGCGCCACACCGCGCCCCCCCCCCCCCCCTCTCGTGATGGGAGTTCAATCTCACGTTCCAATCACCTTTCGACACTTGAAATATATTACCTCTCTTTGACTCGTTTCATCGGTCGCCATCATGTGGTGCAATTAATGAGCAAAACTATCTTTCATCTTAAGCATCGTCCGTCCAAATCGATAGTCTCATGCTAAATGATAAGAGCATTCTGCTCGGCTCTAGACAGCGAGTGAGCGTCAATCCTAGAGACAATGGCCATACATACGACGCGACGGCTCTCGACTTCCCAAGCTCTTTGAGGGGCTCTGGCGAGTCGCGTGGCATTACAATCGTTCGATCGCGTGAATCCGTCCACGAACAATTGCGATTGATGCGGTCCACGTTTGGACCGGATCCGAAAAACTCTCTTTCAAGAGTATTATCCGAACCCGGACTAGGGCAACAACGACAGGAGAATGGGATCGTGGGGACAATCACAAACGGGACCAGATTTGACAAAGAACTGCTGCCGGATCTTCCCCACTCTTTTTTAAAAAATACCCAGATCCCCTTTCTTTCCTCCTTTTTCTCTGCTTTTTTTTTTCCCATTTTCCTATTCCTTGAAATAGTTATTATAAATAAAAAAAATGAGGAAAAGCATATTTCATTTTTAATTTAGGTGGGGTGCCACGTGTCGAGCAAGTTGAGGGGGAGAGAGGAGACGACGTACCACGATTCCCCAGAACGGGACTGACTGACTGACAGCGGAAGACGTGGCTCCTCTGTTCCCCCGGGCCTCCCCCTCCGGGCCACGTGATGATTCAATGTCGCCCACAATTAATCTGACTTATTATTTGTTAAATCACGGATAAATAAAATAGAATATATAAATAAAATTCGGAAAAAAATAGGAAAAGAAAAATAAAAAGAGAAGATCGAATGTGGCCTTGGAAAAAAAGTAATGGAGATAATAATAAAGCTAGAGAATGAGAAAAAGAAAATGGATGGCTGAAAATATCGGAGAGGCGAAGCATCCTAGTCACCTCCACCGTCACGCATCTTATCACGTTCTCCCTCTCCCTTTCATTTATTTATTTATTTTTTTGAATTTTCTCCTTCGAGTTTCTTTCCTTTACATTTAAGCAAAAATCACGTCCCGCGTTAATGTCAAACCTGTTGCGAATTTCGCGATTGCGTTGGTGCGCTTTCCTATGCGGCGGGGAGAGATATGACCGTTCGATATCTTCGCGATATTAGCCATGAATATCTTTGAGAATGTAATTATTTTATTGCGGTGTGCTGGAAATAGATAATGCTTCAGAGACAAAAAGAGAAAAAAGAAGAAAGAAGATGTTCCGTCCAGACAATTTTGGTCAATCTCCCGTTCGGCTGGGATTTGAAGTTTCCCTAAATTTGGTTATCTATGGTCGTCCGGATGATACGTCAAAGACCAGATCGTGTACACGGACCGTCCGCGTGGCTAGCCAGGTAGTCCGAAGGTTGGTTATGCAGATGACTACAAACTCGATTCCCAAGTCTATCCTCGATTTCATGAAATCCTAGTCAGTGTTCGAAAGACAATCCCGAGCTTAGGTATATTGTCAATCTTAAATTCCGCACTCGTGCCTAGCGACATTATAGTGATGGGCTCCCCCATTGAGTTGTCAATACTTCGTCGACATCTTAAATTGACTATTCTATCGACGGGTTGAATATATTCGACCCTATCCAAATTATTTTTTTAGCGAAGAAAAAGTTACGTTCATGACTTATCATTATTGTAGATTATATCTAGGTATAACGTTGAATCATGTTTTTCTTCATTTTTTTTTATCATCAAAGACTTTGTATTATTGGATGCCAACTATCGACTTATTCACATGTAAACTTAACTAAAACACAAGTGCATGCACAAAAATCAAATATAAACACTAGTCTTACCCTCCCTTTATTGCTCGTGCACTTATAATGGTTGCCATCTTGTGCCAGCCTTGTGATTGTGGCGACATAGCCATATACCCATCATTTTAAAAGTTTAAGTTGTTAACTGAATACGTTATTTCATATTTAATCGCTCTAACACTCTCACTCATGTGTGGGCGTAAGCTTTATCTTACTCGGATGTCATGTAAGATTGAGTAAGATTACCGTTAATTATTCGAAAAGCTGAAGTCGTTAAATGGAAGTATAATTTTAATATTTAATTATTTTAATGGTGTCGTGAGGAGAAAAGGAAAGAGATTTTCGATGGATTGATTGTGAATGATGCCTACTCGAGCGTACAATTTGGAGAAAAAAAGGAAGAAGTGTGCAGTTTGTAAAGTAACCCCTAGATGAGATTGCCTGAATTTCCTCTAACAACAAACAAAGGAAAACGCACCACTTCATCATTACTACCAACCACTTTCAGTACATCAGCTGGGAATCTTGTCTTGCCAGATATCTAGACTTTAACCATCCGTTCGGAAGAGAAACAACGCGATCTTGTTGTCGTTATGTTCACCCCCACTTTCTTCACTTTCATTTTCTTTTACCTTTACTTTCCCTGCCCACTATAGAGACCATTCCAAGCATGGCCCAAGTCTAGTCAATCGACAATCAGGATAGAAAATCAATGGAGCTTGTTTCGACCTTGTAGCAATACTCAACTCAGCACGCCATGGCGAAACTCTCACTTATCAATTACATAAGAAGTTAAGTTTATCGCGTCATGATGCATTGTTGCTTTAAATCGCAATAGTTTAGACTATATATCCTCCCATAGTTGAACTCACTATCAATGTCATTTTTTCCATTAAGACAATTGTTTTATATCATGTGCAAATTCCTTTTAAGAGGGTATGAGGTATAGGTGATCAATGGAAAAGCCGAGCTGGATTAGAGCTTCCTATTGTGCCTAATATGTCAATCGGACCCGTTGTCGACTAGAAATATGTATCATTTTAAAGTTGGTAGGCCTAGCTTGGGTTTACTTGGGGATATCGAGTCTTATAACTAATTGTTGTTGCCAAAACTATGCAAACTTGTGCTTCGAGCGCCCCAGGAGATTGGGGGCTTTGGTAGCTAGGATTAGGTCTATTTCAATGCCATGAGCAAATCCATTATAAGATATTGGTTTTAATTTTTACTTGAGCCCTATGACCACACTTTACTAGTACACAATTTGACATTAATTCAAATCACCAATCCCTCGGTAAAGTAATCAGCCATTCAACAATTTAAAAGCACATGGCATAAATTTATTCCTAGGTAAACGTAATTAATGGACGAGCATCAGCAGCCATGCTTAGTATTTAACCTCGAAATCGTTATCCAATCATGCTAGCGACTTAAAGAAACGTCATATCTTGTTTATAAAATCGATAAAGCTTAGGTAGGCTCGAGTAAACCAAAGATGGTTAATAGGGTCAAAGAAAAGATTAACTGAACCAAACTCTTCCCTATGATCATTTAAGTCCAGGCTCGCTCATTGAATAACTTGCTCCAATTATATGATCTATTCACGAGTGAGAAAGCGGCATGCTCATCTTATTTAAATGCGTCGGTCATGCGTTACAAGTCAATTTGACGTAGACATTGAAATATATTTACTGGGAAGTAAACGAGCAAATATTACGCCGGTGTTTTCTTAATTAGGAACGGACGGGTCAATCGAATCGAGAACCCCGCCATGATCCGATCTGATCATGTACCCTCAAGGTACAAGCCAACCGAGGTAGGGCGCTTAGGTCGGACGGGGACCGGGTTTAAAGAAAACACCGAACTGATTCGGACCCGGATCAGGATCAAGACCCGGCCCCGGTTTCAAAGGATTTTAACCATTTTTACTCATCATGGATCCGTTCGCTCTTTTCCCTCATTCTTTTTCTAATTTCTAACCCCCCTTCTTTTTACTTTTCTCGGGGGCACAACTCCAAACAGTTCACCCGATCCGGCTTTTGCCAGAACGCACTCCCAATTTCAAACCTCAAACCTAACCCAAACCCAATTTTGAAAACGCGAACTCTCCCGGCGGGGGCCGCTCGGCGGGCCCCACCGGGGCCACGAGATATTTTTCTCTGTCTAACGATTCTTTCAGTCCCCTGTCCTAACGAAATTAAAATAATGGTTTCCGGGAGAGGGGTTGGGTTGCTAAAATCGATGGGATTTCTCGCGGGAGGCACCGCCTGCGTGAGACAATCAAAAGGGAGGGAGACCAGGAAAAAAAAAAAGAAAAGAAAAGAAAAAAAAAAAAGAAAAAGAAAAATGGGAAAAATCTCGTCTTCTGACATTAACCTCGGTTAGGTTAGGAGGAGGAGGAGACGATGGATGAAAGAAAATTGAAAAATGGCGATTTTTCTTCCTTTCCACTTCGGCACGATTCATTTAGTTCCGGAGAGAGAGAGAGAGAGAGAGAGACAGAGACGTTGCAGCCTTGCATTTGCAGGCCTTTGCCCTCTCTCTTTCTCTCTCCTCTGTCATCGCTGTTGCCCAATAACACGAGAACGCTTTTGCTTCTCTCTCCTCTCCCTCCCCCTCAGACCCTTTTCTTCTCTCTCTGTCCATATTATTTTTTCTTTTCCGCAGCAGATTCTCCTCCTCCTCCTCCTCCTCCCTCCGCGTCTATAAGTTGAACTGTACCCTCCTATATGACCCTTCTTTGTACCTCTCGCCTAACCTCCTCCCCTGTTGCTTGTCAATACTCCTTCCCCTCCCTTCTTTTCCCTTTTTTTTCTTCCTCCTAAAAAGATTAGTCCTCCTTTGGGAGGTGCCCTTGTACAGTTTTTAGCTCAGGTACCCCTCTCTCTCTCTCTCTCTCTCTCTCTCTCTCTCTCTCTCGTGGGTTTGTGTTCGAAAGGAAGGAGCTTTGGCCTCTCGGGCGTTTGGGGCTTTGACGGGGTCGTCTCGCGTGTTCCTTCGTGGTAATTAGTGCGTTTTTTTATCCTTCGATTTGCAGATCTTGATGACATGTGGGTTTCCGTTTTAATCCGAGCTGAGATTTGGGGGATCTGCGAAGCTTCCTTAATTTCTTCGCCTGCCTGAAATTCGTCTTTCGAAGCAAGCGAGTTTTTTTCCTTTTTAAAAAATTTGTTTTAGGTCCATTTCCGGACCCTATGTTGCCAGATCCATGTTGGCAGAGCACAAATCCTGCAGATTCGCTCTCGCCCCATTTTGGTCGTGACCTTCCCTCCATGGAATCGGGCTAATTTTGCCGGTTCCGTCGTTTTCTTGGAGAATTTCTTGGGGAAAATTTCGAGCCTGTCGATTAATCCGACGTTTGTGGTTGTTATTCTTTTCGTTTGTCTTTTCTGGGTCGGAGTGAAGATGCTATCTTGAGTTCTCTCTTGCGAAATCGAGTAATTAATTCGACGTAATTGACTGGCCAGATCTTCATCTGGAAACTGCTCGGCATCTATAGCACGCCCTCCAAATTAACTGATGTAATTTACAGAGGTCCTGTTTTGTCTTGCCCCTTCCTCATCGACGGTTCTTGCCTTAACTCCGATCTGTTTCTGTGGACAGGAACTTGTATAAACAAATATCAACTCGGAAAGAGCGTATATTTATCTTTCAAGAACAGCGAAAAATGAATCCCTGTTCGATCCAGCAAAGTGCGTTCGTGTCCCGCGAAGAAATGAGGAGAGAGGCGGTGGTTTGTCCGAAGCCTCGCCGTCTTAATTTGTTCAGCGCCCCCATCCAGGAGTACCACCCAATCAGGCCCTTCAGATGGCACTTGGGGTGCCTCTCTCTCTCTCTCTCTCTCTCTCTCTCTCTCTCTCTCTACGTTTGCTTGAGTTCTTATGTAAGTGGTCGATGTTTTTTAAGGTACTTATGGTCTGTTGCTCGCTTGATCTGCAGGAGCCAAGCTGAACTGAGCGATTTGAAAGCAGGGACTGAGGTTTTGGATATCATCCTGACCAAGGTATTCTTTTGGAACCTGCTCTTAAAGCTTATCAAGTTCATCTTTTTTTAGTATAGTCTTGTCGCATTGAATGGATCTAAGATCTGAAACTGCGGATCTGGAAATTGAGATACTCGTAGTGGTGTACTTGGCCTTCGGTATTTGTTATTTTAAGATGTCATGGAATACCAGCAAGACGTGCCAATTCAAGCTTTAGATCAAGTAATTAGACCGCGCTTTAGGATTTTGTGAACCCAGCAACCTGCTCATTACCTGAATAGACTTACATTAGTGTTTGGGATCTCGATTCCTAAGCTGATTTGCTTTTTGGGATGACATTGCAGGGTGGCAATGGTATGGAAGAATTTAGTGCACAGATGGCCTCGTCGCCCCCATTTTTTTGCGGGTCACCGCCGAGTAGAGTAGCTAACCCATTAATTAAAGATGATCGGTTCGGGGACGATAGCTTCGCCCCTTTCTCGCCGCTGTCGCAGATCCCTACCCCTTCGGGACTGTCCTCGTCTCCATCATCGTCTTCGAGGAAAGGAGGATGTGTTCGCGCAAGTTTTGGGAACAAACCTGCAGTGAGGGTCGAGGGGTTCGATTGCCTCAACAGGGACCGCAGGAACTGCGGGATCCCGGCGCTGGCATAGAGAGACAGCGGAGGCCCCATGAACCGAACCACACGCCGACCACTAAAGTCATCCGTTTTTTACTGCTAAAGTTGATGAGCTCGGGAGATTTTTGAAATCGCGAGGGAGCACGGAAGGAGCATGTCCTCTTTTTTGTTAGTGTATATATATGTTAAAAAGGGTCCTATGTAAATTGAATGGGAAGTGTCTTGTAATTAAAATGAGTTGTTGACCAAAATAATTGAGAGGGGAGTGTCCTTTAGGTGTCTATTGGATGGAAAGTTTACTGAGAAACTTGGCTTGAGCTGAGATGGGAGATCAACCTTTTATATTTTTCTAACCCCCTTTGTTTGTCTATCGTCTTTGGTTTATTTTGTATGTAAAGAGAGTCGAAAGAGGATGTGGGGGGGTTTTCTGAGTCTTTTGAAGGTTTCATGGAGCCGGCTTAAAGATGGTGAAGTTGTACAAATCAGGTCGAAGTTGAGTAATCAAAGTTAGTAATTTATGTGTAAATAGAAACCCTTTTACTTATATCTGAATTTTCTGTGGGGAGTCTCTATCTCTCTTCCCCATTGTTGTCTTCTTGTCTTGTCAAACTGGACATGGATGGAATCTGCTTTCTTTTGAGGCTTTCGCTGCACTCTTTTTCCCCGGGCTTTTGAATGTGAATCTGGAAAAGTTACGTGATGTGATGATGTTTGCTTAGGATCCACGCACGGCATGGGGGGCATCCTCTGCTCGGCTGCCGAAACTTTCTAATTCACGAGCGTGGCGCATCTTGCCGGTTGACTCTGATATGGGCATCCGTTGCGCGCATCCGAGGCAAGATATGGGCAGTCCTGCCTTTTCGTTGGGTTCTCGGTTTTTTGTTTTTTACCACGCTTTTGCTGAGGCATGGGGAAATGGTCCTCCGAATATTCTTAAATCAATTTGAAGCCTCGAGGCATGCCCCACTCCACTTGCGTCGATTTAGTGTTGCGTTGCGCGACGAGACATTATGCTTGTCGCAGCAACGCTTTCGAAGGTGGGGGAAGTTCGGTTGTTGATGGGGTGTAATGTTCGTGTGGGGTTGGGTTTGGGTGGCGATGTCGATCGAGCAATCAATCCATTATTGCCCGCAAGACTCCATCTAACCCGTGGGACGTGCCGTCCGCTGCCCATATCTCCATAGCATTATATGGTTGGTTGGGCCAAGGACAAGCTGATACAAAACGAAAGGTTGTTGACACAAAACATGAAGTGATGTGACAAAGATGACGATGATGATGATGATGAGTTGCTTTAAAGCGTTCTTCTTTTCACGATTCCATGGAGGCGGTATTTGCTCGAAAGGTATAAGGTTTTCACCCCAGGTGATAGGTTATTCCATACATATCTGAGTGGGAAAACTGTTGCTGAGGTGCGAATTGGATCGCTGACCGTGGAATTTTGATCTCCGAATCTATGCACACGGATCAGCAAGTTGAGGGGCGTGCAAGTTGGAGACTTTGGATTGGCCTTCCAATGCTTAAGTTAGCAAGAGCTCGATGAACTTAGAACAGCAACCGTTAAGAACTTAGTGGGTGAGATTAGTATCTGCAAAGTTGGTTAAATATTTACAATAGTTAGTAGGGTCCTACAACCACTGCTTCGACAATCATCGCTTTACAGGTTTGCCAAACAACACCGTCTGAGTTTTACATCTCGAGCGAAAGACGTAACACATGCCAATTGTCTCCATTGCTCTGAATTTCAATAGAAGGATACCTTTTCATGCCGAAAGAAGTGATGACTCCGACTTAGGAAATTCTCTCAAGAAAAGATCATGTTACAAATATGGTGAGAAAGAAATATTGCAAGAATCTGCTCGTGGGAAATTATGTTCGTTTAATTCTACTTCGTTTACTTAGTCGACCTAAACGATGAGGAAAAAGCCTCGGCTACCAAAAGCCTCACCCAAGAGCGGCGCATCTGTTAGAGAAGTGATGCGCGGAGATGATCTGCAAGCCGCTCTAACCACATACTGTTTACTCCCGAGAGACCTAGCTGGTTTTCACGTACTCTTCTTCGCACGACTAATCGGTTTGAGTTTTACCTTGCTAAAAAAAGGGCAAAACGACGCAGCGGACATCCTTTTCATAGGAAGGCTGTTCAACGTATGCAAGCTCATCCTAGTCCGCACAAACGCACGGAAACGAGATTTCTCGTCTTCTGTTTTTCTGTGGACGTTGATCGGCTTTTCTAGCGGTCTCGCGCTCTGATGCAACGAGCTGCACTACGGCCCTTGGGTCGAGCGAAACGGGAAAACTACATAAAAGGAGAAGCCCAAGGCAAGAAATGAAAACGTTAGCGAGGAGGCTTACGAGGCGGCGCCTCTTTGACCGGCCAATCTGATCACGAGTACTGGCCTTTCGAGCCCCCCACCTTGGCTTCTTTTAGTCCTTTGTGCCCGCGACGTTGCCGCTCCAAGCCTCTGTGAAGACAGGGTCCTGAAAATGTAGGCGAGTCATAGCAGCGCAATGCATATCGACTTGTTACATGAACGATGTTAGTGAATTGGACTCGCATGCATCGAGCACACATAACATCTGCTAACCTGCTCCTTTGTATAAGGCCTGCTAATTCTTTTTACTCATAGACGGGGCATGCTGCCGTTATCATCCACTATAGGAGCGGAATGTGTTTATTGATGCTTACTTCTTTTATTGATTAGAGCCTTAAAGATAGTGAGAAAGAGTATAAGTTCACTTTTTGATCCCTCCCTGTTATGCAACATTGTGATTTGGTCTTCTAACAGTTCTTTCTTCAACCCATCTCTAGGGAGTTACATGCCGTAGCCATCGTCCACATAAAGGAATTAGCTAGATATAAATTCGAGCTATATTAATAATTGTAATCCATCAATTAAGAGGGTGATTGGACAAAATTTCCCCCATTTCTTCTTTGCAATATTTGTCATCAAACCTAGTGGTCTGCGTAATCGGACCATTCAATCATCTTCTGCCATTTTGCTGACATGGCATAATCGGTAAGATGAAACATCACCATTTGAGGAGGATGTGGCATATTACATTAGTCCAATACAAAAAATTGATAATAGAGAGAGAGGGCTGCGATGTCACGGTAGAGCATGAGGCCAACCAGCCCTCACCCCTCAGTTCTGGACAACTATAAAAAATGTTCTAAACATATTATACTCTTATTAATTGAGTTATAAACCATTTAATTATATCAATTTAATTCTAAATATTTTCATATTTGCCAGTTGAATTCATCCGGCTAATTTTAACCAGAAATTAGTGATGTGGATATTAGCAATCTTACATGTATTTTGATTTTTTTTTTTTTTTTTTTTGGGACCAAGAGCTAGCAACCCAAGGCCCTTGTGGCAGTAAGGGCTTGGGAAAAGGCCATGCACCCTCGTCATAGTGAGGGCTGTGACGCCCTCCCTTGATCTTGGCCTAGGTAAGGGTGTCATGGCTCTCACTAGGCCAGTAGGGGTCAGTCTACGACCTTTGCCGGCCCTCTTTCCAAAAAAAAGGAAAGAAGAGTAAATCAAAGAAAAAAATTATAAAAAATTCATAATATTATTAAAAAAATATCCATTTAAGCACTAACCATGCTCCGTAGGATGGTCTAAATTTATATCAATGATTTCCGGCTAAAATTAACCAGATAAACTCAATTGATAAAACATGAAAATGTTTAGAATTAAATTGAGATAATTAAAAAATTTATGATGACTGAATTGACACAAATATAATAAATTTTATACTTTTCTTTGATAAAATTGATGAATATCCGTAGTATAAATCGTTTCAAACCCTTCTACTTTCAGTTGGCTTTTTCTTGAAGTGCGCACACTATAATAATTCAAGTAGTTAAATAGTTAAAACAATAAAAACAGCTTAATAATGAGCGCTGTAATTGTCGAGAGAAATTCAAGGCGCACATATTGTCTACATTATAAGTGATTTTATACCTCGGGTCATGTAATATAGTGTTAGAAAAAAAAATTTCCCAAAGAAAAATTGGAGTTGTTAGGAAGTTATGATGTGGAACTCATAATACGCGCAATGACGCAAAGGCAAGCGAAATTTATTTATGAAAAAAAAAAGTACTCTTAAGAAAGGTTCCAAAATTTATTTCTAGCATATTTCATAACATATAATATGAGCCTATTCATCATTATTGTTTCCATGATCTTGATTCGAGAAAAGAGGAGATAACAACACAAGAGGTGTCATGCAAACAAGACCGTTAGTTTTGACTTGTCCAGTCTTCAAGGTACACTTATGTGCAACTCACCGAAATAGCCAGGGAAATCAAACTTAGATGGAGGGTGAATGAGCCAAAAGAAAAATTATTTAAAGTTACAAGTGTGCTAATAACTTATATGGATTAATTAAAAGACGGGGACGGCACTAGCGTTCAATCGATTAATTTAATAGTAAAATTAACATAGATGAACGTGATGACATGAATATTAAAAAGCGCATGTCATATGAGATTCGAGATGGAAATGGCAACATCTCCATTACCATATGATCTTTTAGCTTCTTATTGGCGTGGAGGAAAAATAGGACTATTCGGAGGGTTGGAGTGGGTAAAACAATACTCATTATGGAATTGATCAACAACATTGCTAAAGCTCATGGGGGTATCCGCATTTGGAGGAGTAGGTGAACGTACTTGTGAAGGAAATGATCTTTACATGAAAATGAAAGACTCTGGAGTAATTAATTAACAAAATATTGCAGAATCTAAGGTGGCTCTAGTCTATGGTCAGATGAATGAACCCCCGGAGCTCGTATGAGAGTTGGTTTGATTGTCCTAATTATGGCGGAATATTTCTGAGATGTTAATGAACAAGACGTACTTCTATTTATCGACAATATCTTCTGTTTCTTAGGTTTGACTTTCACCTTTTGTTTAGGATGACCACCACTTATTCCGAACGCAGTTCCATTTACTCTCAATCAAATCCTAACCCAAAACTACCATTTAGACATCTCTTTCCGACCTCAAGACAATAGGCAACTCTAGCCTTTACAAGATCTCTGCGTGTACTTACCTGCTCGAAGTTTGTCTGTTCTATCTTGTAAAATGCAAAAGCAAAGGTTTGTCTTACGAGCGCTTGTCGCTTTCAAAGGTAACAGCAGAAACGACGTCCGGAAAACCAAGTCTTATCTCCTCCAAATATCTCTAGGGATCGGTCTGACCGACGACGCCTAATGCGCCAAACGATGCTCGCGCATCCCCAGTCGACGGCCCTCGCACGTTGCTCCCCGACCCTTTGTGAATCCCAACGAGTTTGCCTCCCTCGCAATCAAACAAATCTACAAACTGACTCATCTTCGTTCCAATAACGTGCGCAACGCTTCGCCGAGATGCCAGTCATGTGGCTGAGTTTAGGATTTCGAGATCGATTAGCAAAATCCAGGAATCTCGCACGTCCCGGTCCGGTAAGCCGTGTCAAATAACATACGAGAAAACCTAGTGATTTTCACGTCAGGCGGGAAAAAGCACGAGGCCTTATCTTAATAGACTAGCAAGTAACCTCATTCGCCAATCACATGAAGTTCTTCCGGAATGCTCAATGGCTTGTCCCTGGGATCTTCCCCCCACGTTCGTTGAATGTAGCCTCGTGCACGAATCCCGGCCTTGGAGACAAAACAGCCTTTGCGATATTGACTAGAAGACAGGAGAGAGCCACGATCCCACTTCCAACGAGCACTTCATCTCGATGAAAGGGCAAGAAGAAAAGTACTTTAGGCCTCCGACGCGCTCGTCATTCGAAGTTCGGAGCGGTAGACATTCCCCCTTTTGCCGACTATTTCGATTCTATTGAGGCCGCTTATTCAGTCGATCATATACGTACTTAATCAATTAAAGTTATTATTTCAACAAGGGTGGTCCCAATCAGATGGTCCCCATCCGACATGGTCAGTAAATATTGTATGGACCACCTGATCAGGCGAGGTCGGGCACGAGTCGACACCTATACTCTGAAGTTAAAATGGGTACCTCCGATATCATAGGGGGAGCATATGTACAGCCTAACAATGGGATATCCTAGTTGATTTGAAATCAAAGAAAGGTATTGAGGTCTCGATCTTGACGACGCGCAAAACACAAAATCTGCAGTCGTCATCTCCGCACCCGCCGCCTCAAGTTCCAAAACACTGGTCTGCTCTTTATCTTCTGCTAGCTATAAATATGAGTGGCCGCCATCGTTGTTATCATTCACCATAACGTACCGTTCACGGAAGAAATCTTTCTTCTTGCTTCTCCCTTCGTTTAAGTCGGTAAAAAAAAAACTTGCTTCGGTCGAAAACCGGCTGTAATATCGTCATCAAGAACTATGAAGAAGCGAAGAGTGAAGGGCGCGGAAGCTCCCAGCAAGCCCGCTAGATCATCATCAACATCGGATAAAGAAGACGCCCAAGCTCAGGGAACTTACGTGGCAGCTGCGGAAGCTAGGGAGGATGCCAAGAAGGCGAGAGTGAGAGGAGAAGGGGTGGCGGGAGGAGACTGTGCGGCGGCGGCGGGGGCGGCGGCCGCGGAGGAGATGATGGAGGGGTGGGAGGAGTGGCCGTGGTGGACGCGGGAGGTGGCCGACGAAGAAGCGATGTCGTTCGGGTCCGTCTGGTCGCCATTCTGGGACGGGGAGTTCATGGGCGACGAAGCTTACAATGCCCTCTTCGGCGACGTTGCGTGGGACGATGGCGACCTCTGGAACTTGAAGGATTTGGAGAAACCGAAGGCTTGAGAGAGAGAGAGAGAGAGAGTCGGTTTCCCTGTTCAGTTGCGAGAAACCAAAGCGTGAATCTCCAGTTGTTTCTCTTCCGGAGAAACGCCCGCTTCGTCTTCTCCACTTCCTTTCCCCGATCTTTGTCGACTGATAACAATGGAAAAGGTTACAAACTATCCGTGCCATTAGTTCCTCGTTACATGTGTATAACAATATGTATTTTGGTTCTATGTGATCGTAAAGATACTAACGGCTCAAGCAGTAGACATGGACTTAAAAATAATTCTGTGAATTGGAGGTGGGGTTATAAATAAAACAAGAAGGATTGTGATCCTCTATAGAGGCGGCGGATCTACTCTGTTGGGTTAAAACGACGGTCCGCTTTGATGATATATAAGCAAAATACGACTGTATCCCCTAAATATCCTCCCTCCCCGGTCCTCTATTAGTATTACAGATTCAATGCACTGTCACCCAGATCCACATGCGGTGGATTGACTCCCCATGACCTTCCCCATCGTCCCTTGTGTTAGAATGTATGTGTAGTTGTGTTAGAAAAGTTCTACATTAGAGAATTCGTATAGTGTGAGGCAATTAATATATCCAAGTTGGCCTATAACTTATCGGCGGCGTGTCTAACTTGATATATTGACTAGCTTGGATTTGAGCTCCTTCTTAGCGATCTCTCCAACTTAAGGTATTAGACTTTTGTTGCGGGTTCCTAATAAATAGTATCAGAGCCAATGGTTAATTAGTGGCCCACTCTCAATGTGTATCGAGCTTGTGAGGCTGATGTCAAACTTCATGGTTCGGTCCGAAAAAAGAGACTGTGTATGAAGTTAGGTATTGGAGATTCAAGTTTTTCAACTTGAGATAAGTTGAGGCAAAACTTGAATTAAGGGGGAGCAAATCTAGATAACTTGATGCCAAACTTTGATTAAAGTGAAACAAACCTAACATTGAAGCTCACACGTAAGAGGAGATTGTTAGGATAAATGAGTAAATTGCTGACCTATTTATCCGTGAAGATAGAGGAGGGGATCATGCAACCTCCGGCATTAGATGGAAACACACGGGCATCGACCAACATTGAGGTTGTGTCCAGCCTAGCGCCACCCTAGATCGCGATTCTTTAGACACTCTTTCTCAACTTGTGTGAGATTCCTCTCTATCCCTCTGGTGGTAATGTCTTCTCTTAAACCCTAAATCTTGGGCTTCCTGCTCTAATCTTCCATGGAGTCTTCCATACCTTTCAATTCAGACTAAGTATTTATCCTAGTCTTCTTCTTCACAAAGGTTTTCCCATATGGGAACCGCATCCCCTCAAAGCGACATCGGCAAGAATCTGGGATCATCCCCAATTCAGCTCCCCCCGACCAATACTATCGTTGATTCCCATCTTTGAATGCAAAACCATCCATCCAAACAACCTAGACTCGTAAAATCTGAATACCTACCTCGGTGCAAGCTGATTGCGACAGTCCGAGCTCATTTAGGGCTTCCTTCACTCTAGAAACACCCAGAAGACTACCAAGTTCGATTTGGCACAATTACTACCTTAGAAGTTTACATATGCTCAGCTATCTCATACAACATAGAAGGCGTACATGAAAATTATCTTAAAATGGTGGCGTTATGCAAAAGCATGGGTAACTTATGGTCAGGAGAGGACATCACAAAACTGGTCAATGAAGTGCCTAACAAAGAAAAACATGAAAGTGAACTTATTCTCTATGAGAAACTTTTTTCTAAACCAAATGTTAATTTTCAAGCCTTTTTAAGTACGATGACGAAATCATGGAAGTTAGAATCGGTGAAATGTAAGATCATTGAACCCGTATACTTTCTATTTACATTTGACTCGATTGAGGAGAAGAACCGAGTGTTGGATTTTGGTCCTTGGTCTTTCGCCATCAATCTTCTTGTCTTGCAACAATGAGACCCTAAAGTCCCTAAACACTGCTATGAGTTTAAACATTACACCTTCTGGGTGCATAGTCTAGGTCTCCCTTGAGCTAAGATGTCGGAAAATGCTATGCGTAATATAGCATCAAAATTGGGCAAAGTAGAGAAAGCCAGAATTGAAGGAAAAAATAACAACTCACCCAAGATTGGTAAAGTCAAAATTAAACTAAACTTAGAGATTCCCCTGAAGATAGGATCCATAGTTGAGTTGGGAGGTCGAATATGGTGGATTGATTTCAAATATGAGAGGCTGCCTCATTTTTATTACTCTTGTGGTTGTATTGGACACTATGCTAACTTTTTGCCATAAATTCCCATATGAGGAGATGGGATTGGCTCAAGAAAAACCTAGTAGATGTGTATCATGGCTGGAGGCTGAAGTGAGAAATTACAGCCCCTGTTGGAAGGTCTTCTATGGCAAATTAGAACCCAATCTTGAAGAAGAGGAGAGTGTACTAGAAACACCAAGTCTTGCTGAAGATTTGAACCTGCAAAAGGATTACACGGGGTTGATTAAGGCTCTAGTTATCTATAAATTAGGGCAAATGAGCTAATACATGATGAACAAATGTCGGAATATATGGTCATTAATAAGGGGAAAAGAGTACAACAAACATGTACTTTCTCTACCTTCAACAGAACATTATAGCATTATAGGTTTAGCAAAGAAAGGCAAAATAGGACAGAAAACACTAGCGGCCAAAAAACAGAAACATTTCACTCCATATGAGAAGCAAGAACAATTAAGGACCTTGCTGGAAGAGGAAAATCCATTGGATATCCCTGTTCAAATGTAGGAATGGGTCAGCGAACGAGCTTTGGTGGCTAGCTCTAATAAGCCACTAGAGCATATATGAAGTTATTGAGTTAGAATTGTCAAGAGTCGGGCACTCCCTTGATAGTCCAGCATCTTCGAGCCTTAGTGGTTCGACAGAGACCCAACTTGATCTTCCTCATGGAAATCAAGAATAAACAAACTACTGTAAACAGAGTTAAAAAGCACATTTAGTTTAACAATGTAGCTATCATTAACCCGATTGGAATTGGGGGGTGGATTGGTACTTATGTGGGATGAGGAAGTTCATATGGAAGTGGCATTTAGCACAGAGGAGCTTTTAGAAGTTATATGTAAAGACCTAATCAGTTTGATCATGCAGATATCATTCATTCATGCGCCTACAAATTATCAAGAGGGATCACAACTATGGCAAGCATTGTGTTCCTCCCATATCTCAAATAGTCTCCTATGATTGTGTATTGAAAATTTTAATGAAGTCTTATACCAGTGGAAAAAAGTTGGAAAATGTGAAGTAGATCGGTATAAAACGATGACATTCAGGGATTTTGCGAATTTGTGCTCATTGATGGATATATATAAAGTAAGGGATGTGCGTATTCATGGTCTAACAAGCGGGAAATGACAGAACTTGTGAAAAAAGGACTTGATAAGGCATTGTAATCTAGAGTGGAGAGTCTTATTCCTAAATGTAGAGGCATTTGCACTTCCTACAATTGGATCGGACCAAAGTCGGATTCTCTTAATTTCAGACTTAGCTGCGGTAAAAAAAACAAAGATTTTTAGATTTGAGGCATTTTGGACATAAAATCTAGAATTCAAAGGAGTGATTCAAAAAGCTTGAAGGGCTGAAGAGCATGGCTCTCTGAATATAGTCAGCAAAACAAGGAAAGTAGTTGATGAATTGAGGAGGTGGAGTAGCAAAAAATTTAAAAATGCATCTCGTCAAATTCAATCACTTGGGGGAATACTTACTGAGATAACAAATAGAACCGCAGGGAATCCGAACCAAAAAGAATATCACCGAATTGTTAAGCAAATTGAAAACCTATAGAGACGAGAAGAAATGTATTGAGGCATGAGATCCATAAATAATTGGATAAAATGGGGGGACAAAAATACAAAATACTTCGATAAGACCACAATTTAAAGAAGACAACACAACATAATTTCTATACTCCAAATTGATTATCAAAATTGGAGTAGAGACCCTTCCATCCTAAAGCAACATATACTGGGTTTCTATCAATCTCTATTACCATGGTGGGGAGTAGAGAATATCGGCCTATTTTAGACCAATGCTATGAATAAAGCATTAATAGGGGAATGTTACAAGAGAAGAAGTGAAATTAGTAGTTTTCCAAATGGGCGTTGTAAAGGCTCGATGACTGGACGAGTTTAATAGTTTATTTTATCAAAGTAATTGGTCGAAAATTCAAGAAGACATATTCAAAATGGTTGACAACTTCTTCAACCAAGGTACCTTTGACCTTGAAATCAATAGAACTCATATCACTCTCATCCCTGAAGTCTCAAATCCATGAAATATTTCTCAGTATAGCGCATTAGCTTGTGCAATTTTAGTTATAAAATTATTGCAAAGGTCTTGGCCAAAAGACTGAAACCTTGGCTCCCAGAAATTATATCTCAAGAACAAAGTGCTTTTGTTGGGGGGAGACAAATACAAGATAACATTTTCATTGTTCATGAAGTCCTACATCAGCTTAACATGCGAAAATGAAAGGCGGTCCTAAAACTTGATATGCAAAAAGCCTATGACAGGGTAGAATGGGACTTCCCAGGTGATTGCATATTAAAATAGGCTTCAAAGATAAATGGGTCTTATTGATTAAACAATGGATCTCCTTGGTGTCTTTTAGTGTTAGAATTATGGAGAGTCCAGTGATTATTTCATGCCAACTAAAGGAATCAGACAAGGAAATTCATTATCTTCTTATATCCTATGTTGCATGGACACGTTACATATGCTTTTGTGTCGTGTTTGACACATGTCAGAGCGTATCGGACACGTCGACACGCTCGGAAACATGTTGACCGCGTGTTGGATTTGTCGACACGTGGTCAACTTTTGTTGACACGTTTCGACACGCGTGTTCGAAAGACAATGGAGAGTGGAGATGAGGGCGAGGGAGTAGAGATGAGGTCGCGAGCGAAGGTGAGCCCGCGACGGCGAGAGACGGCCAGAGAAAGAGGGTGAGGGTCGGGAGGAGGAACTTCACGAGGGAGGCGTGTGTGGGGGAGGGCGGTGTTGTCGAGTGGGGCGGCAGCGGTGGCGGCAAGGGGGAGGAGGAGGAGGAGTTTGCGGCGGTGTGCAACCTCTCGACGCATAGGGACCGCGCGTTCCGCCTTCTTTTCCGATCCCTTTTCATTGAAATTTTTTCTAGGTTACTCCTTTTTCCGTTCCTTCGGCGAATGCTGGTGCTTTTCTTGATCGAGTCTTCGATGCTTTCGAAGATAGGTGTCGTGCGGCGAGGAGGAGGAGACGAAGAGGAGGAGAAGAAAGGGCTGCTAGGGTTTTGAGAAGGAAAATAAAAGAATGAAAAAGAAGGGACTTGGCGTGTTGAAGAGAGGGGGAAGTGATGGGCTGTCAGGTGGTGGGGAGGGAAAAAAAAGTGAAAAGAATTTGGGGGTGGGGAAAGAGACGAGGGAAGTTTGGGTGCGGGGGAGGGGGGAGGTGGGGGTGGATTTCAAAAATAAAAGTAAATTTGGGACAATGAAATAAAAAATAAAAAAAACCTAGAATGTTATAGAAAGTGTTGAATGATTAGTGTAAATTCATAATAGGTTCTTTTAATTATTTATTTATTTATAAATTAGATTCAAATTAATTAAAAATAAAAATATTCATTTAATATATAACGTGTCCCAGTGTGTTGGAATTTTCTATTTTTGAGAAATGACGTGTCGACGTGTCATGTTGTGTCGTGTTACGTATCCGTGTCACATGTCTGTGCAACCTAACCTATATCTTCATTATTATGGCCAATGTTCTATCCCCATTGATGTTAAAAGCTATAACAAATGGTAGCTTAAAGGGCATCTAATTGAATCCACATTGTCTCACATTATCACATCTTCTATTCACGGATGATGCTATATTCTTCCTAGATAGTACCATAATTGAGGCTCAAAACCTCGCAAATATCCTATATCAATATTGTTTCATGTCAGGATAGGCCATTAACCTCAACAAGTTAGGAATAATCTTTAGGAGAAACTATCCCTAAAGGGTAAAATAGAATCTAGCAATTGAATTGAGAGTATTACTTATTGAGAAAATAGGGAAAAATCTAAGTGTACATTCAAACTGGGAACAAACTAAAAAGCAAATGTTCTCCTGGTTCTTGCAAAAGTTGATAGTAAGTTGGATGGATGGAAAGAGAAGCTAATGTTGAAGGCAGGTAAAGAGATCTTGATCAAAACGGTAGTCCAAGCATTAGCCCAGTTTGTCATGTCCATCTTTAAAGTTCCTATATCAATTCGTAGAGCTATTAAAAAAAGGTATCTTCTTTTTGGCGGAAACAAAATACTACTAGAAAGGGTATACATTGTAAAAGATGGGATATCTTGAAGACTAGGAAAGATTGTGAGGGGCTAAATTTTAGAGACCTAGTTGATTTTAGCCAAGCGATGCTAGCAAAACAGGTTTGGAGATTTACTCAAGACCTAAATGTCATATGGAATAGACTGTTGAAAGGAATCTATTTTCCAAGAGGAGACTTTTGGACTGCAAAAAAGGCTCCCAACCCCCTTGGGGATGGCAAAGCTTACTAATAGGGAGAGACACGATCAAGCCAGAGATTAAATGGGAAGTGGGTGATGGCAAGAAGATCAGAATCAAAGGGCATAGATCGCTACTTTCAAGCAAGATAGGAGGTCTAGTAAACCAAAATGACCCTTACTCAATAGCTGTTTTAATGAATCTAAATGAGGGAGGGTGGAATTTCCCATTACTACAAGAGACTTTTGAGAAAAGAATTATCAAAGAGATATCATCCACGCCTTTTAGCCTTATACCTAGACTAGATAAGATGATATAGACAGTAAACAACTTAGGTTCTTACATAGTAAAAAGTGGATATAACAAGTTACGAGACTCTGACAAACTTTAAACGATAAATCAAGCTTCTACATCTTATTAGCCACCCAAGAAACTATGGACTGAAATTTGGAAGCTAAAAACCTACCCCAAAGTCAAATTTCTACTATGGAGTACGAGTAACATTGTTTTGTCGACAAGGGAAAAATTATACAAGAGAAATATGCTACCCGAATAAGAGTGTCCCTTTTGTGGCCAAGCTCCTCAAACTACTGAGCACATCTTCATTTTATGCCCCTGGACAAAGCAAGTTTGGTCGAATCAGCGAATCTGAGCCAATTTATCCCCAGAAATTTGCAATAAGATGGATAAATGGATTTGGGAGAACCTGACCGTGAGATCTACCCAGCAGAAAGCTGTCTTCACTGAGCTGATTTAGCGTAATTGGAAGGCGAGGAACAATATGATCTTTCAAGCATAGAAACCATATTCGAGCTCAATAATTGAAGAAGCTATCTTTACAACACAACTAGTTGCGAAGCAGGTTAGTAGGAAACTCACTCGAGAACAATGTGACCCATTTGTAACAAAGGAGCGCCTCTTGTCGACCTAGATCTATTACAAAATCAACATAGATTGCTCCTCGAGCAGCTTGATCATGGAGAGATCGGCCGCGGTACTAAGTAGGAACGTCGATGGAGTGCTCACGGACGGGTTCACGAGGCCAATCTTCGCCCCTGTTGCCTTCGTTGCTGAAGCCCTAGCAATTAGGGAAGCTTTGAAGTGGTTGAAAGAGAAGCCAAACGCACGAAATAAAGATGTACTTCCCATTGATTTGCACTTGCTCTTATCAACAGATAGCTTATCAGCAATTAATTGTATTATGGACCGGTCTAAAGCACCATGGACTTCTTAGTCGGTTATTCAAGATTACATCAACTCGTTGGGCTCGCTAGAAAGAGTTCCTATCCGATTTGAACCGAGGGATTATTATAAAGTGGCCATTAGGTCACCAAAGCCCACAAAATTGGTTTTTTTCGACGAATTGGATTATTAATTCCCCTCATTCCCTTTGGTTGATCTTATGATCGGATCTTGAATCCTTTATTTTCGGTCTAGTAATGAATATTAGTATAAAAAAAAAAATTGGATAGCGAGGGTGGCATTGCAATTGAAAGTGGAAGAAGGTTGTTTGTGGAAATAGAGAGGAAATGAACCAAGAAGAATAGAAAAATAAGGAGAGTCGATCAATGCCGTCCAATAAAATATCATGTTGATGTGTCGATCTCTTGAATGTTAACATTTAGATATAAAGTTAGCTTGTAAATTTGGAATATTTCACTCTATATATAAATAGGGGATATGTTCAGCAGAAGTCCTAAAACTTGTCAAGGAAGTGCAATTTAGTCCTAAAACTTACAAAAAGTGCAATCAAGTCCTAAAACTTGTCAAGTTGGTTCGATTGAGTCCTAAAGTTAACGCCGTTAGTTTTTTTCCGTTAAAAATGCTGACGTGGCATTTTAAATAATTTTTAATTTTCCATGTGGATTTTTAAATTATTTTTTATTCATTTTTAAAAAAATTAGATTAAAAAATTAGATTTATTCATTTTATCTTATTTTCACCAAAAATTAAAAAGAAAAGTTAAAAAAAATTATTTTTAAAAATTGTTTTAAAAAAAAAAATCAACTTCTCTCCCCCCGCCGCCCATCGCCGGAGGGGCCGAGCGACGGTCGTTGGCCCCGGGGGGGGTGGCCGGCCCTCGCCGCCCCCAGTGAAGGCCGGGCGACGGCCAAGGTGAGGCCTCGCCGGCCCTCGCTAGGTGAAGGGGCCGGCAACCGTCGCGCCCGGGCGAGGCCTTGTCGGCCGCCCTCGCTCGGCCCTAGGTGAGGCCTCGGGCGAGCTCGGCGAGGCCTCGCGGCCCTCGCTCGGGACCGGCGAGGCTCGCGAGGGCGAGCCTCGCCGAGATTTGGCGAGCCTCGCGATCCGAGCGAGGGCCGACGAGGCGCCTGGGGCGGGCGACGGCCGCCCCGTGAGGGCCCCTCGCCTGAGGCGGGCGCCGGCCACCCCGCGAGGGCAGGCCTCGCCTGCGGAGGGCCGGCCACCTGGGCCCGGCCCGTCGCCGGCCCCTCTAGCGATGGGAGGCGGCGGAAGTCCACCGGTGTCTTTTTTTTTTTTTTTGAACAGTTTTATGTTTTTTAAATAAATTTAGATTTTCCTTTTTAGTTTTTAATCTATTTTTAAAGATTTTGAATAAAAATAATTTAAAAAAATCCATATAAAAAATAAAAATTCATTTAAAATGTGACGTCGCCGCCACGTCGCATTTCCGTTAACTTTCTTGACGGTGTTAACTTTAGGACTCAATCAACCAACTCGACAAGTTTTTGTGACTGATTGCACTTTTTGTAAGTTTTGGGACTAAATCGCACTTCTTCGACAAAGTTTTTGTGACTTCTATCAACATATCCCTATAAATAGCTTTGATCAAGGAATTGGTGGCCAACATGCTTGTCAAAAGTTGATTGGGCCTTATGGGCCTAGAGTTTTAGTACCCATTATTAAATATTTAGGGAACCTCCACATTTTTTGGCTATGTCAATAACTTGGAATTGAATCTCCCCAATTTCACTACTTATTTAAATACCTCCAAAATACATTGCCCCATTACTCGGTAAGAAATCTTTAGAGATTTAATAATTTAGCACTCCTCTAAAAGAAAACTATTTGTGCAATGTCGACAAATTTTGAGACACTGATCAAGAGTTATGAATTGTGAATTTATTATAAATTCGTTAGGGATGTCTTTTTATTGAAATATATGAACATCATAATAATTTATCTCTGAAAAATAAATTGCAACATGCGCTTGTAATTCACCGTAGATTCGATTTCGGATGCTTGGAACTTTCTAAACTCTAAAATCAGTGTTGATATTTTTCATCATTAAATTTCGAATGGGATATACAAATGAATGATTGGTCTCATTTTCTTTTTCCTAGGGCCGAAGATGCAATAATAAATAACAAGTATCAAAATGATTTTGTTTGGAAGATTTTTTTTTTTTTTTTTTTTTTGCGGAAAATGAATGGTTTAGAATATATTTTTCTAAAATTGGTTGAATTATATCGCTTGAAATAATTTATTAGTGAAAAATATTTTTATTATCAATAATAATCCATGTCTAAATATTTTCATGAACAATAAAAATATTTTTTATTAATTTATTTTCAGAAGTGATATTTGCAATTGTATTTAGAAAAATAATCTTAAAATTATTTATTTATTGTGAAATAAATGTAGTGGAGAGAACCACAAACGATACTCATTAAATTAATTCTCCCACTTTAAAAATAATCATGTCCGCAATTATTATAGGTCCTCCGACTTTCTGCAAAATTTGAATTTATGTCGGCCATTATTAAATTTATTATAGATATCGAGTGATCGTAGGCTTGTAGCGAGCGGGCAACCTCATGCTCTTACTGTGCCCTTCCACTCCCCACGCAAGATCAAGGCCCCGCGTCGGGACGCATCCGACCGTCCATCCTATCCAATCATGACCGCACCTCGTGATGGGCACCCAATGTGGAGCCCACGTTCCGTATCCGGGCCCCCCACCTGTCCCCAATTTTTCCCCTCGAGGAAAAGTTCTCCCTCCACGCCAGGCAAGAGCAAGTGGGGCGCACGCTCTTCATCGAAGCAACCGGTCGCCCGTTCGGTGCTCGGGGATCTCCGCGTGACGGTGACGCGCCCTCGGATCGCGTGGTCCGTAATCTCTTTTCGATACTGCTGCTGTCTTTTACTTTTTTGCCACTTCTGCGTACGTAGCAAGTCCATTTAATTCCAGTTTTCTTTCGGGCCTTTTTCAAGACACGCTCCCTTCTCAAGCTCTGCAAGTTCACACTTTCCGCACTTCACTTCTCAGCATCTGATCTTCAGCTTCGGCTCCCTCTCTCACTTCCTGCTAGGCTAGGCCAGATCTTCTCTCACTTCTAGAGAGAGAGAGAGGGAGAGAGATGGGGGAAGCGAGGGGCAACTCTCTGGTGTACCTTCTGCTGATAGTTCTTGGCCTGGTTGCCTTCGGGTTCGCCATTGCGGCCGAGAGAAGGAGAAGCACTGTAAGCCCCACCTTTTACGCTGACCTTTTTGGCTTCCCCGGCTTTCTCTGCGCTAGTGATTCGTGGGTTTGTAGCAGTTTGCGCTGAATGCTTGCCCCTTAGTGTCTCTTGGACGATCTGTGGCCTTGCACTGTCTGTGGGGGGAAAAAGCAGGGGTTTTTTATCTTCGAGTTGTGGAGCTTTTCACTTGACTGAGCTCGCTCTAGTGGGGGTGTGTACGGGATAGCTTGTAAGCCTCGGTAATGGTTAAGATCTGTGTCTACGTGCTGCTTGGAATGGGTTTCCATCAGTGCTTCTTGTTAACTTTGCGGTAGGATTTTGAAAATATCTATCCGGGGAGTTCGATTTTCTGGTGTAGGAGTGATGGGGCTGTGCTTCCGTACCTCGTGCCATTGAGCGAGAAGTGGTTAGCGGTCTGGGCAGGGTTGGCTGCTTTCCTGAGTGAACAAATGGGACACGCCTCTTTGAACATTCTAGCGCTAGGCATTACTCACAATGTCGTTAGGCTTGTGTTTAACTGAACATTGCTAAATTTGAAGTTTTGGATGTTAGGAATTTTGGGGAAAGTGTTTGTCATGCAACTTTTAGTACGAGAGAGTAAGAGTGGTGGAACTGAGTGATGTGGTAGTCGAAAACAATTTCTTTCATCACATTTGGTGCAGACAATGTTTGACCTCTATTTAGAATTTGAAATTGTGTGAAGCCATCCTTAAATTATGCTTGCTTCTCTAGGATTTAGCTATTTACTTTTGGGAAGTGTTTGTCATGAGAATGAGACAGAAGATTGGTGGAACCGAGTGATGTGGTAGTCAAAAACAGTTTCTTTCAGTTGACACATCACTTTCGGTGCAGACAATGCTTGACCTTTAATTAGAAGTTGCAAATTGTGTGAAGTCATCCTTATATTTTGCTTGCATCTCTAGGATTTAGCTATTTACTTATGAAGTGTACTCTGGAGTTTTTGAGCTCTTTCTGTCATCCATGTATTCTGCCTGTAGCTTTTGAGCTATGTACCTATGTCATGATCCGTGTGCCTTTATGGCCTACCAAAGTGCTAATGAATGAAACAGTCATCAAAGTGGAGAAATAGTCAGCAGACATGATGGCATTTTTGTCCTACAAAAGGCGATATGCTTAGCAAACATGTACTTCTAGTGCTAGGGCAATGTGCAAAAAGTGATGGCATATATATCATGACTGCCAGTCAATCTCTACTTTAACAGTAGCAACGCTTCAATATTTTGATTCTCATGAATCGATGTGAGTGGAAACATACTAGCAAAACTCTCCTTCAAAGGGACATTGAACCCCACATTGGTTGTGGTGACTGTAGTTGCCGAATTTTTGACATGTCTGTGTGCTCTTGATGCTTCAACATTGGTAACTTAACAGCTTCATAACCACACAATAGCCATAACTAACACTCGGACAGATGCTTTAGAGCTGCCACATTAGAGATGCTCAGGATTTCATTTTTTTCAATTGTCTCAATGTCTGATTTTTGCCTGTTACAGTGTGCCGTAGTGGTACTGCAATAAAATATTGTTGTTTGTTGCTAACAAATCAAATATTGATTTGGTTACAGTTCTGGGGTTTTCAGTGTCATTTATAGGCCCCGGAGGATGCTAATTTGCATGATACTGGGTTCAATGGTTACAGCAGTTCAGTCGAATTTCAAATCCACTACTGAAAACTTTTATTCGGGTAACCAGTGCTCTGGTGCCCATAGGACCGTAATGGCTTTGTTAGTTGCTTTACTTCTATGATAATTTTGAAGCTTCAAAGCTTGTCTTTGTGGTTGCATACAACTTTTTTGGCTATCAAATTGTTAGATGGCTTGGTTCTTTTTAACAAGATGATGTGTTTGTCAAACTTTGTTCTGAGTTTGGCTTTATAGGATTTCTCGAGATCCGTTTCAGTGTCCATAACAAATTTCTAGTGCCATTGGGTTAAAGCAAGTGTTTTTCCCATTTTGGTTTTCCTGGAATGAAATTAAGGCAGGCAGTTGTCATTGTCCTCTTATGCATGACAGGGAAAGATTTATGAGGATGTGCAAGTGAATGCCACATATTGTGTGTACAACTCTGATGTTGCTACTGGCTATGGGGTCGGCGGTTTCTTGTTTCTTTTAACAAGCGAATCTCTGCTGATGGGCGTGACAAAGTGCATGTGTTTTGGAAGACCTTTAAACCCGGGAGAGCATCGTGCGTGGTCCATCATATATTTTGTTTCTTCATGGTGAGAATTCTGAAGCATATCTCATGATTTGCTGATGCCTTTTTGCTGAAGTGAGCCATATAATTGGATAGTAGTGTTGTGATAAGTACTTGCCTCCCAGCCAAATGGGCAGTAGGAACCATCCTATTTGCTTTGTTTGCAACTCTATACTGGATGCTCTACTGTCTTTTGGAAACCAACGTGTTCTAGATCGTGAGACTGGGATGGTGTCAAGTAGTTGTTCTAAGGTGCTGCCAAAATTACTTTTGGGAACTGTTTTTTGTGTGTTTTACTTAGAAATCATATTTTGAAATAGCTTTTTAAGCCCGTTTGAATTAGGATCGGGATCCAGAACATTATTGCAGTTGCATATGTTTGCTGATAATTGGAATAAGACTGGCATAAGCACCATACTTCTTTGGGAAATCAACACTATGGAGAACATAGACTTGGAGTTCGTAATTTTTGACTTGATATATGTACCTTATGACTGGTTACATGGCAGCTGATGATCAACAACTAAAACAAAGCTGCCTAGCAGCTCAGATATTGCTTCTCTGCTTTAAGTCTGGAGAACATGGACAGGAAATGTGGCTTCGGGAGTTGAACACTTTGAAGATGTCCACTCTTTATGCTTATGCAGGGCAACATTTCTCGTAGCAGAAGCATGCTTGATTGCAGGGGCAACTAAAAATGCTTATCACACCAAGTACCGGGGGATGATATATGCCCAGAATGTCTCCTGCGAGGCATTGAGGAAAGGCATCTTCATTGCTGGAGCTGTGTTTGTAGTAGTGTCGATGATTCTCAATATTTATTACTACATGTACTTCACCAAGGCCGTTACGACTCCGCCAAGCCACAAAGCAAAGCGCACGAGCTCTAATATAGGAATGGCTGGCTACGCATGACTTCGTCGACTCAAAAGGAATTATCTAGTTTTGAGATTTTGCTTCCTTGATGTGAATAATGCCTCTGGGATTGTTCCATCTCAAATGTATTGACCGATGTTGCTTCTCTATTATACTGGTATGTCCAAAAAGAGTCTGCTCTTTTCGATCGTACTCATGAAATTCTGTTAACTTGCTTTGTTTATTAAAAAAAGAGAACACTAGTGAGCAAAAATGCTGATACTGGTGTTAAAGTTTCAGGTCGCAGAAGTAGAATATTTTCATGAAATAAGGTTAAGACCCCTCATCATAATTTATATGGGAGTGTTAATTAATACTCTTAGCAAATTGCAAATCTAGAAGAGAGACTTGGTTTGGATGATGGGCCGATATACTCTTGGGTTGAAGAGATGCAGATGTTAAAGACACGAGCTGGGACGCTGGAAGTAGGAATTTTCTTGTGGCGTTACAGTTAGTAAAATCCCTTGCTATAAATTGAAGAGCTTTCTGCATGGCAAGCCATATCTATTTTATAATGGAATCGATTTCAATTTACAATGCACTTCTAGTGACATTTTGCATGGCGGTTTCGCTAAAAACTCGAGACTTGTCATTGTTTCAAATGTGAAAAGTATAAGCTGAAGAGTGGAAGTTGAAACTCACTTGGGAATAAGGCCTGTGACGTGGGTGGTAGTTGGGCGGAACGTGAAGATGAATGGCCTGGAAGGAATGAATTACGTCGTTCCAGTGGGGGCGATCCTCGATCATCCCCCGCAGCTTGAGACTGTCCTTTACAGCAGCTGTAGAAGCTTAGATGAAAACTATTGTCGTTCATCGGAGTTGGCATACAAGACCGAAAATTACACAGCGGATCATCTTCCCAATGGGCATTTGGACCCTGAGATCAAATTGGAATAGACATGTCTTTCAAAAACGCCAAACTATTCCTAACTTAGTTGCCTTTTTGTCTTTGATAAAGCGGGGGAGTTGTATGCTAGCCTGAGAAAGAAGGAAGCTAAAAGAATCGCTACCGGAAGAAACCACGTGCAGAAGCCACCGGGAGAAGGATGGATAAAACTCGATACCAACGATGCTGTCGACTGGATTGTGGGATTTGCGTGGAAGATCGGAAGAACCGATGCCTTCTGGCACGAGTTTTTGTTGGTTAAACACGGAGGCGTCGCTAGATTACATGTTGAACTAGATGCTCTATCCGTCATTCAAACTCTTAATAAAGCGAACAGCGACAATGACTCGCTGCAGCCAATTTTGAATGCGGGAAGCTTCTGGCACGATTCGAGGGAGGTGAGGATCGAGAGCACGTGTTTAGAGAAGCCAAATCGATGCGCAGATCTCCTCGAGACCATGGATGAAAAGCTAAGATCAGTGTGCTTGACGTTGTGCCCTAGCACTTTTGACTGGACTTTTTCGCCTTCTGATTTTGCGGGGAATGCCCCTGGAACTACGGTCATGTAACTTCTACTCTTGTTTATTACATTTTTTTTTTTTTTAGGTCTAAATTGTTTATTAGAGTTAGTAATCTTCTTTTTTCCACCGGAAAAGGGTTATATTTATAGACCATAATACTTCCACAAGCAATTATAGAAAGAGAAAGCAAACATATTTGTATTTGAATTTACACATTTGACCTGTTAGGTACAATATATACAGATTTAGCGTAGAGATCAAATTAGCTCCGACAATATAACCCGGAATAAAGGGAGAGAAGACGGAACCATCCGTGACATAAGTCAAACGCTAAATAGTCAAAAAGAGCCGAGTTAAAAAGTCAAGTCTCCGCAAAGAAACCGGAATATTCAACTCCCAAATCAGAGAGAGAGAGAGAGAGAGAGAGAGAGAGAGAGAGTCTCCACAACTTTCTTATGTTGAGAGCTCTTTTTGACATTTTCAGCTATGCCTCTAGCCGGCTCCTGGAGACTCATGCACGCTCCTCTGCTTCTGTTCGTGCTCTTCTCGGCGTTTCATCTCTGGGCTTGCCGTGAATGTTGCAGCGCCACAGCGACACGGACGTTGTCGTCGTCATCCTCTTTGTCGTCATCAGAGTCGAGCTTAGACGACCATGTAGAAGTGAAGCAAGTGCACTCAACCGACACCACCATCACCACCAGCGGCAAAGAAGAGATCACGTTGCGCTCGAACACCAGCTTCAATGGGAGACCTTCCGCTTCGAGTCATGCTGGTGACAATAGCACCGAACAAGCATTCGAAGATAGCAACCGAGCCGTGCCGAGCGGCCCCGACCCTCTCCACAATTGATTGATCACTCAGACGAAGTCTTTCTCTTTCTATTTATTTCTCCCTGCGGTTCCTTGTTTTCTCGTTATTAAGCTAAAGCTTTTGCAACCTTTTTCTTGTATCCGAAATACCCGCGATTTTCTCGTCAATACGGCGGACAACTCCTTGCGGATTCTTGAAGGGAAAACCGGTGGTATTTCGGCATGTCATTCGGGTTTTTATCATTTGAATGGAAATCCATGTATATGTAAAGGAGCAAAGGGCTTCTTTCGTTTTCCCTTCATTCTTTTTCCATAGTGATGTTACACTTGAAATGCTCGATTCTCTCTCTCCGCGTGAATTACTGTACATTTCCCTTCTCTTGCTGGTTACTTCAGTTCATCCTGAACTCATCAGTTCACTGCAATATTAGCTCCATATCTGAAGAAGATGATTTAGCAGGGGTACGTTAAGCGTTGAAACTTGTGTTGAAACAACCAATGGCAAAAAATGGGGTTTTGTTTTTCTCTTGTCCTGTCTGTTTTTCTAAACCCTAAATCTTCTGCACTGATTCCCTGTGGAAGGAGACTGAAACCTCATGTGCCTCCCTCTGGCTTTAAGTTCCCGTGAGATGCGGAACACATGCTCGCTACTCAAACCTACGAAGTATGGACCAGCCTGTTTCGCGTACGCACGTTTGCTTCTAGAGCAACAAGCAAACGGAACGCCGTGCGAACGAGGGTAGTGGGGTAGCATGGCAATTTGAGGAAGATCTCCTTAAGCTTTTTCTAGAGAAACAAGTTGGAAGATACACATAAAGGTGAGATTCGTCCTACTGTGGTTTTGAACAGTGACAGGGATTCCACAGGACAGCACAAGCGTACAGTAGTTAGAAAACTGGGGCAATGGCATCTTTTGCTCACTTCTTCAAGCTTGACTTACGTGTTGTCCTCTTCGCGGTACGGGTGGAAGATGAAGCACGATTAAATTAGTGAAATGCCGGTTCATAACATTAAAAAAAGAGAGAAATTGGAAGAGTGTGTGAATATTTAAGCATTTTCCTTTCCAGGAATCTCAACTTTTGAAATCCATACGTAACTTCCTACAAGTGAGTTCGTACAAGGGGCTATAAAGAAATCTCGATTTAGTATTTTCGAACAAGATATACTTTATTTTTCATAACTATCAAGCATATGATAATTACGATATCAATAATATCTAGAACCTAATTCAACTTCAAAATGTGTTTTGTCAGTCTTGAAGACAGCGACACTATTTAAAAGCGATGGCTACTAAATTAAGCCTAACTCGGTTTTGATCGGTCCATTTCGACAAAAATATTACATTTTTATTTTTATTTTCTTTTTGCTGTTGATTCCTCGTATTCACCAGTGAAGACTCGTTTCGTGGGGTCATTATCAAAAGCTCCAAATGCGTTTTACCTTGTTAACGTCTTTTACTAGAGCCCTAGGTGGGATTACGCCTAGGATAGGCAGGACGAGGGGCAGGGGCCTTCCCCTGTTTTTCCATTCATCATCGTATTCATGGGAAAGTTTGTCGTGCTGTAACCCTTGATGAAAAGGAGTCTCGTACTCGTTGGAATTTGACGTTTTTATTAATGGGGGAGGGGGGAAATCGATGCGAGATAAGTCCGCGGATTATGCGGCGGAGGGCGGAAACAGTCTCGTCGAGTAGCGATTTGGAGCTGGAATCGGATTTGGACTGTCTCTGCGCTGGCTCCTGGCGTGTACGACAAGGGAGCGAGCTCGTCGATGCGACGGCCCCGGTTTCGCTGCACTCCCGGTTTGATTTGTATCGGGTCGCGCGGCACTCGAACTGATGGTCCGTACCTCACTGAACCAGAGAATGCCCGCTCTGGTGTTCCGTGCTATATAAAAAAACTCTTGTTTTTGAACGTCACGAAGAGCCCTGTTTTCCAATTCACGAGTAATATAGAGAGCTCGAATTGCTCGTTCGTGGCCACATTATGACGAAAAGTGATGACCGTATCGTGTGTGTATATATAGCCATACAACGTCTTATTGTGGCTTACCATATCCCATATACACGATTGTATCGCCGTTATAGTAGTGCCTAGCAATGGCCCGAGTTGCGCCATGCTTACTTGCAATCCACATCCCTCAATTGCCATCTTCTAATCCCTCATAGGCTAAGGTTGATGAGTGATTAATTAACCCGAAACCTAATCCTAAAATCTTGGACTATCCATTCCGAAACTACCATCCTTTTTTTCTCTAGAAGGCCGCATTATTAATAAAAATCGCATGTGCTGGGTGTCACATGCCATCTCTTATTACCCGTGCATGGATTTTTGTGCTGGTAGATAAGTCTTGCCTAACCTCAAAATAACAAGGCACCTTGTGTCGATAGCCAAGTTGGGTGGAAGCTACCTACGGTAGTATTAAAGCGAGGGTGCAGATGTTCAGAATCAGAGATGCCTCTCATCCTTCACGGTCCATGTAAGCCTTTTGGGTTTGTGTGAGGCACCGCCAGAGTGAATGGCATCATGTTACTGATTGGTGGGGGGAAATCCAAAAAAGTCATAGACTTATTGCATTATACTAATTAAGTTATAACCATTTCAATTGAATCAATTTAGTTCTTAATTTTTTGTATTTATACCAATTGTGTCAATTTTGGCTAGAAATTGTTAACATAAATGCTAGTTGTTTTATGTAACATGATTGGCACTGGCATAAACAAATTTCATAATTTTTTAGTAATTTTCTCTTTATTTATTTATTTTATTTTCATTGTGGCCGGCAAAGGCTTGTGAACCCTCGCTGGGCGCTGGCGAGTGTTGTAGCCATCACCTATGCCATCATTGCCTGCAAGCAGCCATCACCTAAGTAGCAAGGACTCGACCCTCATAGGGTCTCATTGGTCCACATTAACGCCGTTTATGCTACATAGGACGACTGACGTTCATGTCAGTAATTTCCAGTCAATTGAATGGATGGACTCAATTGATGCAAACACAAAATGTATATACTAAATTGATTCAATTGAAAGATTTATGATTAAATTTGTATCAACTTAATAGATTTATAGCTTTTTAGATAATTTCCCACGGCGGGTATTCCTGCACAGGTGCTTCGGAGGAGCCGCAGAAGAGACGTTGAATTTGAGGCAGGATGCACTCTGGGACAGAAGTGCCGTGGGCTAGTTGATGAAAGTCCTAGGCCTGGTAACACGCTCCCTAGAAAGGTCCAGGAAGTGGAAAGTGGGAAAGCCCGACATCTTCCGAGTTACGAGCTTTTCCCAACACGAGTTTCGTAACTATTCTTCGTAGGCCACATGGCCCAAACTTACTTCTATTAGTTTTCATTCGAGTACACTTGTAATTTTTAATTGCCCGAAGAAATTAGAAACTCGACATTATTCCCTATTTTTACTACTGTGCATGCTCTTTTTTGAAAAGAAAATGTTAGACGAGTATGTTGCTATTTTTATTTTTATTTTTTTTCAAAAGGTGACGATAAACATGTATCTGCAATTTCAAAAGATAAAAGTAGATGAGGAGAAGCAGTCGCTATTGTTCGCGTAGAGGGTAAGGATGGGGTGATTGCACTTTAAGGAAAATTAAGTAAACATGGGTGGTTAATTTCATTGTTTACCTTTTTTGTTCTTAATCTTTGGTCCATTTCAGCGTTCCCCCCCTCTTTGATTTACATTTAGAACAATAGTTCATAAGGCTTTTAATAGGAAACAGAAAAGTAATACAGTCGGGTATTTTTTCTTATATAAAATATATAGATATGAAAAGTTGGGAAAATACCACAGACCATCCTCACATTTCATCTCATTACCACTTATTTTCTTCAACATTTAGAGAAACCAATTAATATCTCGAGTTTTGTCTTTGGACTTTATTTTGCATATTCACATCTTACCTAGTTTAGAAAAAGCCAAAAATCCCAAGTCCTAAATTTCTTATCACATCCCAACCCCCAAAATCAAACCCAAAACGCAAGCATCTGAACTCTAAGTTTAGGGTGTCTTTGTTTCGAGAAAAAACTTCACTATAAAGGAAAATGGTTTCTTTTCCTTGAAAATATTTTCCCTTTTTAGGTTTTTTTTTTTTTTCGTTTGTTTTCCTTGAAAAATATTTTCCCTTTCTAGGTTAGGTTAGGAAATTCATTTTACTAACTTTAAGCACGCATATTTATGATAATTATTCTCTACTGTTTACATATAAGTGAAATCTATATTCTGGGATGTGCGCTTCCGGTCACCATATGATATGTTAGTGAAAAGAATCCCGTGGGATCCCTTTTCGGTTTAAGCAGCATGGAGCATCCCTAACTTTATAGTAGAACCTGTAAATTAAATTGTCTTTTATATGGATTTTGGCTGGGAGTTTGTTGTCCACTAGTAAAATGTATAGAAATAAGCTTCGACATCTAATTGCACCCAACCTTATCACGAACCTTATCACGCTTTACTAGATAATTTTGGCAATCTTTTGTCTGCTTACTTTTGGGGAAGTTTAAATTCATGCGGGACTAAAGCCATGTACGATCAGGTTTCAGGAAAACTAAGTTCTTGATGGGAACTGTTGATCAGTAAGGCGGAGACCACTATAGGATTTCCATCGTGTTTTGTGATCTCCCTTTTTTGATTATTTGCATAAGTTAACAGATTTTATTCCCGTTGGTTTTCTTGGCCGAAATAAGCTATTGATTCGTCAATTTATGGTGACCCAAAATGGAAGGTTTACGACCTTGTTGATTTTGGTAGGTCGAAGTTAATTCGACTTGAATATCACATCTTTTGGTGCTAGATGCTAGGATTAGATAAAATGCAAGTGCGACTTGAACCTTGAGAATTTATATCACCGTGGAAAACAAGATCTACTTATTGAAGGAAGTATTCAGTGCTTGCCACGTCTACGATCTTTTTTTATTTATTTAAGAAAATTATGAAAAGAAATTTAAACATATTTTACAAATACCAATTTATTTATCAACTTTTAATTTGACCAATTTAATCATAAACTTTTTAACAATTTACCAATATTGTCCTTTTTAATCAATTATGATTGAAAATTGCTTATATGAATACCGACCGTTTTGCATGGCATAACTAGTGTTGACATAAATAATATTTACAATTTTTTAAATATTTTTTTGAGTTCTCTTTTAATTTTTTTCTTTCTTTTTCTCATTAAAGGCTTCTGACTAACCCTTCCCATCATTGGGCAAGGGCATCACGACCCTTGTCCACTATAGCTAGGGTCATGCCGCCCTCGCCGGCCACAATGAGGGACCATGAGTCCTTGCCCAAATTTGGTGAGGGCTGCGATGCCATCGCCCTATCCAGCTAGGCGAGTGCCGCGAGGACATCTCAGCCCTTGGCTATGCCCAGTGACCTCAATCCAGAAGACATTTCAAGACAAGACCTTTTTTTGGATAATTTTCTTGATTTTTTTGTTTTGCTAATTGTCATTATGAACAGCAAGAGTGAAATGCTGAAGGCCATTCCGTCCAGAAGACATTTCGGGACGATCTCCTTGGGATGACTTCACCAATGACAGGAAAAGGACGAGCTGAGTTGTCCTAAGCATCCGAAAACGCAATTGCCCTGCGTTTGACCCCCTTCCCTTATCTTGGTATGATGCAGTTGGCTAAAAGAACCGAGTAACAAAAGTGGGGGGACAAACGATTAATGAAGTATATACTATATACTATATGGTACATTGTCTAAGAATCCTATGCGATGTAACACCAATATCGAACAAGCACGGTGTATTCACTTGTTGTTACCCATTTGTCGAAGGATGTTTCCTGATCTTACATTAAGGCAGTAGTGGTCGATGAACTGGGAAGAGCGTACATCATCGCGCAGCTCATCTGCAATGAATGCAGTAAGATGGATGTTCGTCCCCTTCCTCGTTCTTTTTCCAATCCAGCCGCGCTCACAGGCTACAGAAGAAAGTGGGGAACATCGCTCCAAATGGAAAACTTCCATATCTTCCCATAAAAAAAATGAAGTTAAAGGAAGAAAGTGCGCATTGCTGCCGAGACTCGTACTGCTCCACGCTAGTTGGGTAAAAGAAGTGATACTACTAAGGCAGAGAGAGAGAGAGAGAGAGAGAGAGAGAGAGAGAGAGAGAAAAAACCGCAGGCGCTCAGCGTCCCGAATAGCGCCCATAGTAGAAGAAGGGAGAGAAAAGGAGAAACGCAAAAAGCGGTTTTGGGATTAAGATAGTGGGGAAGAAGACTTTCCTGAAAACCAGGAGAGGCGACCGTGTTGTGTTGTGTTGTGTTGTGGTTTCAGGTTCTTGTCTTACCGCGATATGTGGCGCAACTTTGGCTGTTTCCTGCGGATTCCAGCTTGTGCTGGCTACGCTCTCTCTCTCTCTCTCTCTCTCTCTCTCGCGTAGTCTCTTTTCCTTTTGCATTTCCTTGCCATCTTCATGTATGGCGTTCCAACTGACCAAGATTCATCCTCGACGCTAAGAAATATTTTGGAGCTCTCTCTCTCTCTCTCTCTCTCTCTCTCTCGGGATGGGAAGGTTTCCAGGAGGTAAGAACGGCGCATTGATTCGGGACTTTACCCTGAAGGATTTGAGTGAAATCACCACTCGCCACTAATCCATGACGAATCAAATGCGCAAACAAGTGAGCTATACTTGGACAAAAGAATTAATGGTAACCTACCATGTTACTTTGTGCTGAATTTTTTATACCTCTGGCAAATGTATTTTTAAGAGTGTTGTAGATCCATGAACAGGGTCATCAGGATATAATACTGAAAATAAATGAGGATCTCATTTCTTTGGTACGATTGTCTATTATTTCTCAGAGGAGCGCAATTTTTTCATAGGAATGCCTACCAGGACTCAATTCAAGATGGTACCAAGGAGATGAGATCCTCATTTTTTTTAGTATTATATTATTAGGACACCTTTCAATATATTTAGTTATTAAAATAGCTATGTATTATTAAGATAACATATTTTATTACTCAAATATTTAGTTATTATTCAATATATTGTGTACGAATGTGATTAATTGTAATAATAATCGTATAATACATGCTCATATGAAAATAGTGAAAATTGATATTATCATAACATACATGACGCCAACAATTTCAGTTGTAATTAACGTAGATTTTGATTATAAATTAACTTTGGTAGGGTCAGAGGGAGAAAAAAGACGGGTATTTTAGGAATAATTATTACAATACAGTTGTAATCCCTATTATAGAGGGGACCATGGAATAGAAATTACGCGTCTACTTATAAAAGGGATCACCTCTGTAGTAAGTATTATTGCAAGTAAATTTTGCAATAATCAGCCAACTTCTAATTGACGCATAATAAACCCTTATTGCTGTGAAATATGTTGTGAATTTACTAAGACTAGCTCACAAATTTGGTCCATTAGGTGATGCGGCATATCTTTATGCCGTGTTGAAAGTGGTCCACTCTTTTAAATTTTCACTTGTGCAAGCCATCACATCACTCATTAAATCAGTTTTTAAGATCAATCTTAGTAAATCTCACATTACTTTTTTTATTTTATATGGTCGACTAAAACAATGCAAAAATAAATAGAGTGGTGTACTTCTAATTTGCAAGAAAGGTTCACACGCCTGGTGCACTGTAGCCTAGATATGAAAGAGACAACTCTGATTCCACCAAGTGCATACACACGATTAAATCCACAGGTCATAAAAGACTTCGGTTTAAGGTTCACCAGATTCAAAGATTAAGAAGCAACTGGGTTGTCTGCATTGAGTGCAAAAACCATTTTTGATATAAAACAAAATAGTTGAGCGGTCCTGAGAACAATAAGATATACATACATGCAAACTTCACTAGAAATTGATTATATATGTGCATCTAAGTTAGAATTCATCGTTACAAAACAAAACCCTAACCCTCAACCATTCACATCACTACTACTACTTTGTTCGTAGCCCCCCATTGTGTAGTCATCGGCTGTCATTGCAGCCGGCAGTTGCCAAGACTATCACTATCACCGCCTTCTTGATTCTACTACTGCAGCTGAAAGCCCCTCTTTCTTTCTTTAAACTTTTAGATCTAATCTGTCTTCAACCTTTTTTGCACGTTTTGTTAACCATTGAATTACCAAAAGGTTGACAATAATTAGTATTCTCTCTTCTTTTTCATGACAGTGATGAACTAAAAGAGATTGAAAATTGAATATAAGAGACTACGATTGAAGGATTGATGCCCATCCTCAATGATTCAACGTAGCTCTTCCTTGGCTGGATCAATGGAGCTCATCGAGCTCGGGCAACATCAACTACGAGAGAGAGAATCTCGTGGTGGTGGCCGATCTAAGGTGGCGTCCACCTCCATGGGATTGAGCAAGCATGGGGTTTTTATCGAAACCTTCTAATATACTATAAATGCATACATGATATTATATTTTCGGAGAACCCATGGAAAATTATGTAATCTCGATAGAGATTATTGCTATAGATAGGGTTCGAGAAATTTCATATAATACGAAGGTGGTTATGCATATGTATCCGCACATGTACGAGGCCCATCCAACAATCTCTCTTCCACACGAGTGCGTGCCAAGCCAAAGCTTTCTTCCAGAAAGGGGCATGTTGTCCGATTTGGATCGTTTCCTCGAGAGGGGAACTCCCGCAATTTACCCAAACACGAAACAAACTTTTGTAGGGCGAAAAAATAGAACTCCCGGATTTAAGGCTTTTTCCAAGTCCCTTTTGATTCCATCCATCCAACACTTAAATTCATAAGCTAAACCAAAGCTAAACCAAGCTAAACCGCCAGGGTCCACCCACCCCCTCTCTCTCAAACCCTCCATTCGTTTCTCACATAAATACCCCCTTCGCTCTCCCTCTCTCTCTCCCCCTCCTCAGCTCAGCTCCGTACCTGCACTCTCTCTCTCTCTCTCTCTGAACGTCAGCTATGAGAATGAGCTGCAACGGCTGCAGAGTCCTCCGCAAGGGCTGCAGCGACGACTGCGTCATAAGGCCCTGCCTACAATGGATCAAGTCCGCCGATTCCCAGGCCAACGCCACCGTCTTCCTCGCCAAGTTCTACGGCCGCGCCGGCCTCATCAACCTCATCAATGCCGGCCCTCCCCACCTCCGTCCGGGTACTGCCCCTCTCTCTTGCCTCTGCGTCGCATGTAAATTTTCAGCACTCAGCTAGTAATGTTTCTTGACTCTCTCTTCTTCTTCCTTTTTCTTTGGTGAGCGAGCAGCCATTTTTAGGTCGCTGCTCTACGAGGCCTGCGGTCGGATCATCAACCCCATATACGGGTCGGTCGGGCTTCTCTGGTCCGGCAACTGGGGCAACTGCCAAGCCGCCGTCGACGCCGTCCTCAGGGGCTCCTCCCACATCATGCGGCACCCTTCGCTGGATTCAGGTTCCACCCCGGCCGCGTCTCAGCCCCTCCCCGCCCTTAAGGCCTACGACATCCGCCACTTCCCCAAGGCCGGGGGCTCACAAGGCCTCCACAGGGCCCGGTTCAAGCGCCCCAGGCTCGGCGTCGACCTGAAGCCGGACGGCTGGCCTCACCCGGAGGCGAGCTACTCGACATCGCCAGAGGATGACAGCGTGTTCTCCGTGGAGACCGTGGAGGCTGAACCTGAGGGCCTGTCCCAACCGAGCCAGATGTTGGCTTTCGACGGCCAAGGTGCTGAGAGTGACGAGGATCGGGTCGGGTTGGAGCTCACTCTTGGCGTGGCTCAGAGTCAACAACAGAGCGGCTCATGCAAATCTGAGTCTGATCATGGTCAACACTCGTGAATGAGAGTCGCAAGGAAAAGAGACCGAGAGAGAGAGAGAGAGAAGGAGAGGGGTTTTTTGAGGATTGGAATTGACATGATCATCACCTGACATGAATCAGCGTAGTTGAGATTTAATGACGATTCATTTCCTTTTCGTTTTTCTTTCCATTTTCGCATCCTTTAAAAGTGGAGTGTGATTTTGACGTTTTGTTTGGGAGGGGGGCGGGTGGGCAGGGGTTGGGCTTAAGTGTGTAAATATAGCGCGCGCACAGAGACAAAGACCTATACATAGAGAGGAGAGACAAGTATATGTACTCATGCTTATGCTGGTCATTTACAGTGGTTGATGAACGGTACATGGAGGTGATAGTCTTTCTCACATACTGTCTCCGCTCTCATCTTCTTGACCTAGCTCTCTCTCTCTCTCTCTCAAGTTTGTCTTGAGACGGCGCTCTTCAATGGCGGATCTTAGCGCCAGCGACCGCGAATCTCAGTACAGTGGCGGAGTTAAAATTGGATCGAGGGTCAATGGCGAATTATTGGTAGGTGGGTGTCTTCCTGCGGCAGTGAAGATTCTCCACGTAGAGGGGCTTTTGCCTTGGGCCATGCATGTGGGCGGACACCTGCTTTCCATGCACGGCCATCGGGGCTCGAGATATTCCAAGTACTTTTTCCCCCGCTCCCCTACTTCGCAGATATAAATTAATTCCCTCTTTCCCCGTGTATCTTGATTTTTGCTGGAAGAAAGTTGGGAAAAGTTAATGTGGAGAAGACAAATGTTGACGAGGCCTAGTTGAGAGGCTGCGAAGTTGTTTGATAGTTGAGTTGAGGATTAATCAAAGTGGCAACTAAAGAGGCGAGGAGCACTTAAGAAAGCCAAGTTGACAAGCACCCAGAAGGGTGGTTCTCTTTAAACATGTTCCATTTTGGGTATGGTGTGTGCGCTGGCGTATAGCTTTTATTTCTAGGCAGGAAGTTTAAATCAAGCTTTAGTCTAGTTGTACCGAGTGTAGACGCGTCGATCATTTATGTTGTATTGAGAAAATCTTGCAAATGAGTCGATGAGTAGGTGGATCCACTTAGATTTTTCATCAGGATATCACCCAACTCTAGGCCTTAGTTTAGTAAGAAAAGCTGCATTACCAAATCAAGGGATTGCAAAATGACGAAGAGAAAAAAACCGGGAGGCGTTTCCTAATTAGAAAAAGGATTGAGAATCTCTTTTCTTTTCTAAAAGTTCCTTCATTTACGTGGTATGCTCATCGTTTTCAATTTATCACCTTAAATTGAAGATCTATCAGCACATCCAATGAATAATTTATAGATGTGTCATTTTCGTTTTTTTTTTTTTTAAAATCTATGGGACAGACTTGGAGTTTCGATTATCAAGAGGCTCGTGAAATATTTAGCAAGCCCCACGAATCGGTTAAGTTCATAAAATGCTCTATAAGTTCAAATACCTCTCACATATCAAGAAATTTAATAATAAAACAATTTCTATGTATCTCATAATTGTTCAGTTTTTAACAACATCCGGCTTGCTTAGGAATATAAATGATTATACATAGCAATTAGCGTGACCAAATGCGAAGATCATAGTCATTTCAATTGGTACACAGAGGACTTTTTTTATCTCTACTCTCACTATCATCTTTATTTGGTTAAGTCTAAAATATAAAGATCAATAGCAAATTAGAAAGGAAATGAAATGCCTAACTCCATATCCGCGTTTCTTCAGCTAAATGTAATTTTTTTTTTTATTGTCATGGTACGACAATTGACATCACCATTTAATAAGTCAATAGATGTACGGCCTTTTGGCCAACCACGCACCAAAAAATCGAGGTTAGAGCGCGAGGTATTTTTGTCATATAAATGTCAGATATATTTTCTTTATGGAAAATCTTTTTCCATGTAACATTAAAAAATTTTGAGCCTAGGGGAGCGGGGGCTACTATTGGCATCGCTAAGTCCACCATTATCTCTTGCCCCCAAATAAAGAAAATTTGTCAATTTAAATCTAAACCACTAATTTTCTTGTATTAGACATTTTTCATGCACTGACAGTGTGAATCTCACTTTATTGCAAACGGTTCAATCTCAGTCATTGTTTTCGACCGGATGCTAACTGGTTCTAAAACTTTTACTTTTAATCAAAATTTAAAAATTATAAGCAAAGTGCAATCAAGTACTTCCATTCCATTGGTTCTTTAGTTTCATTACTTTTGACTAACTAAGCACTCTGACATAATTTTTTGTTTATAATTTTTTCTAATAGGTAGCGCTGATGTGATGCTAACTGAAGGGAAACTGCTTTAGCAAAATAGCCCAAAGCTTTTTTTTTTTTTTTTTTTTTTTGGGGGGGAGTTAGGGGTGGGGCGGTCACCGACCTTTTTTTGTCTGTACACCCCGGCGGGGCGGGGTCAGGATGAGGGTGGCGAGCCCTCTTTCAGCCACTAGAGAAGGCCACGACCCTCTCCCTAAGCAGGCCGGGACGACTTTTATTCCCTAGCCAAATGCGAGTATTTAATTCAAAGTGTTCTATTTTTGGTTATATAAGGATAATTTTTTTAATGATGAGAATCGATAATTTTTTTAGGCAAATACATAAGTTAGTCTACTGCACACATAACCCTAATGGCCCCGGTGCCGTGGAGTGGGCTTGTGACAAGCGTCGCGATGCATCAAATCCGAAGATACTTTTATTTGATAGCTGAGTTATTTTCTGGCCCAATAAATCGTCACCTCGGGAAATATTTTGAATCTTTAGACCGGTTGCGACTCAGTATGCACGTTGCTCATCAACCCTTTGTTTTCCTTCTTTTCCCCTTCAAAAGCCATATATAAGGGGAAATTCTTTCATATGGACTCGGTCCCCCTTTAAGTACATCATTATAGATATTTACAAAAAGTGATGGATACTTTTTGCTCAAAAGATTTAATAAAGGGAAGGGATATGTACTTGATTGACCGTGCCTGTACTAATTTGCGAACTGACAACGTTGCACCTCGTCACCCCCAGGTTCAAATGGATTGCAATGGTGTTTAGAGTTAAGTAAAATACAGGAAGTTCGATAAATGGTACTAACGTATTTTTGTATTGTATGTCTTGTGCCTTTTCGAGTTGATTAGCATAATGATATATTATGGAGGGAAGAAAGGGTATGTGTCTGGTCTAGGATGACAGCATATCTTGGGTTTAAGCCTACTATCCAGTGGGTCAAGACCCAACTTATGATTCCACCAAACAAGACAGACCCATCTGAGGACAATTTTAAGAAGTCATGGGAATAGTGCATAGTGGAGAGGTTTGGATTGAGTATTGCATCAACTAAATATACTAATATGTCAATTGCATCCTAAGATAACGTGGAATTCATTGCTGTATTCGGTAAAAAATAAATAAATAAGCGTTTGATCCTAAATCTGAAATTGCAACAAAACCTAGCCCCCAACAAAAAATGCCTGATTTGTTTTTTTTTTTTTTTTTTTGTTCTTTGGAACAAAAAGAGAATATAAATCCTTTTGATAATTTTTTTGTTCCTGTGAACAAATTTATTCTCAAGAAAAGATTTAGAATAGAATCAAGAAGTTAAAAAAAGTTGTTTCTTTGTTTCTAGGAATAACTCCATAATCAAGTCCATTTTCTTTTTCTTTCTCTTTTATTTTCTTTTTTCCTTTTCTTCTTCTCCTTCAGGCGAGGCCGAGCCTCCCTGGCAGCAGGGTGTGGCTTGGTCGAACTCGGCTCACATAGATTTGGCAAGGCCGAGCTTGCCCAACTGTCGATGAGGCTTAACCTCGCCGAGCCGTCGCCAGGTCAGCGTCGCCATGGTCGAGCAACACCGCACTCATGATGGCCCGGCAAGGCCGAGCTCACCTAGCCATCGGTGAGGCTCACCCTCGTCAAGCCACAGCGAGGTGGCATCGCCTAGCCACTGGGTGCCTATGATACTCTGACGAGGTTGTTGGACAAAGGATGAAGGAGAAAAAGAAAAATGAAAAATGAAAAATGTGAAAAATTATTAAAATTATTAAAAAAATTAAAAAATTCTAAATCACAAAAGAATTTGAGATTTTACCAAACACATTTTTATTTAGGGAATATAAATTTTGGATAGTTGTCAAATCTTTCAAATGTTTGAAAAATCATTTAGGGAACAAAATAAAAAATATTATTTTTAATCAGAAATTATTCTCGAAAACAGAATAATTATCAAATAGGGCCTTATAGGAAGGTGACTTGGTATTGAATGTCATTGCAGAAAACAAACGATGCAAAGCGATAATGGAGTGAAAAGGGAAGAGGGCGGCCGATATTTTCCCCATTTTTCAATATCCAAAAGTGCGACCTTGACGTTTTTGGGGACCATTCCCACATGTCATTCTCGAGCAATTAGAGGAAAGGCCAAGCTTTCATTTAACCCATGGACCACGCCATACGCTCCCTATCAATCATCAGTGTCGACCCCCATTGACATTTTGTCTTCTGGGAAAACTACTTTCTCCCATTCGTTGCAGAATTTCATCTTCTTCCATGGAATTCTTTCATGGGAAATGCGCTCGAGGTTTCGCATCATCCACTTTGTCGCGTGACTTGTCCATTGAGTCGGGATGGTGTTATTCTCCTACCATTACGGTTTTCTCTCATGATATCGGCAGAGAAGATCACAACAAGAGGACTAGCGTGAGATGCTGACATATGATTCCCAGATAACCTTAGTACTTAATTATAGAGTTTGTTGTTAATCTTGTCATTACTATAGCCATCCGCACAGCAAATCTTGTGCGCGTTGTACTTTTCTTCACTAAATGCATACTTTGGGTATCCAGATATTCTACTTTTCCCGGGAACTTCAATTGGACGATTTTAACTCTCATCGTCAAGTTCTTATAACACCAATTCAATTAGGAACTTGATCGGTCACTGTTGAATATTTCATCAGTTTTGGCCAAACCGGAGTCCAACAAAAAGGCCTGAGTTGACTTCTTGCGAACTGTTTGAGGTTGGACTTGGTTTAAATCTCTGTTCTTTTGCCTATTTTCTTAGATTACACGTTCGAGCCTTCTGGAGAGTGCTTCCAGGGTTCTTTCTAGGATAGCACTGAACTAAATTAAACGGTGTCAATATACCTGAAAGTATGCTTAGTTTTTTAGCAGATGCAGTGTGACCACTTTAAAAATCTCATTGTCTTGTAATTATACTCCTTGTTTTATCGGCTTATATGAGAACTTTTTTTTTATGACTACTATCAACAATTAAAACTGCCTACATAGACAAAAGAACGTAATATTCTCAGTCGGATACTATGGCAGCAAACTTAATATTCCTGGATATTGGCGATTCAGTTTAGTTTCTATATTGCACTCATGCAATATTCTATAGTTTTCACTCATCTTTTGCATCCATTTAATTGGACCGTTGGATCTGTATCGGGTGCACATCCACCTGCTAATCGAGAAAAAATAAAATTAACCTTTTACATTTCTTTTGCCAGCTTTCCCTCCATAATTATCCAAGCCATTCAATGCTGCCAACCCTAAAACAATGGGAGCATTTTGACCTTTAGCCTTTCTTCCAATTGTATGTACAAAAATAGCAAAAAGAACGGAAGCTACACGTCTTTCCAGAGACAAAACTGAGGCCAGACCAAAAAGAGACAGCTTCTTAGCTTCAGGTTTTTATTGGATTAACACAGAACTCTAGCTACCCCCAGGTCTCCACGAAGTGGACGTGTATATAGATAAGCAAACTTGGCTGGACCCAGAAGCTAGCTTTTAACGGGGCGTCACTTCGCTGTTAGGTCATTGGCCATTCCATGACCAGGTACCTTCACTGACGATCGATGGAGAGAGTTTCATTTATTGAGCAGAGGAAAAGCAGGCGCAGATGACGATGCAGACGAGGACCTCTTCACGAACCTCCCTTTCATTCGAGGCCTCTTCTCGGCGTTCAGCTTGCGCACCTCGTACCGGATCTTCTTGGAGAACAGCCTCGTCCTCCGCTTCTCCCTGTACCTCGACACCTTCGCCTCCCGGCCCGCGTCACCCATGCCCATGTGTCCTCCGTGCACTCCAGCTTCGCCGTAGAGGTTATGAAATTCCAAGCCGGACATGCCCTGAACATCAAAGAGGAATTTCGAAACACGTCAATATGGTAGAGAGGAAAAATGAAGGAAATCAATTTAATTTTATGACCAAATCTAGTGGATGTTCCCAGGTATCCAAGCAATGAATTCTGTACGAACGACCGACAGATTTCGAGATGGGTTGCTCTCATAAATACTTTCATCCCTAAATGCAACATAGTTCAATAATTAAGGTCCTATAAAGGTAGATGATGTGTATACTATATGCAAGTTAATAGATGCAAAGTTTCTTATTAACTGCACCAAAACATGAAGAAGGAGAAGGTATATTTCGTCTCCGACTCCGTGCTTTTGTTCGTGCACTGTGCACTACTTGAATTATTCAGCAGAAAATGGTTAATAGTTTTTTTTTTTAAATGGTTATAGTTGGCTTGTCTTTTCTGGGCGTCTTACCTGCTCTCCACTTTCTCAAGTTTGCATGTATAGTGTTCACTGTTTTATTTACAGCTAACAATATTTTAACAGTATTTAGGTAAGGGTTGTACCATGAAGTCGGGCCAGCAGTTGTCGGGACTGAAGTCCGGCCGTTCTCCGGTGGTCCACGGCGAACCCTGGCCAGCCCATGCCGATATCACTGCCTCGTAATCGAGCCTCAAGAAAATCTCCCTCTTCTTCTTCTTCTTCCTCTCTTCGCTATTAATGTTAGTCCCCTCATCTGCGCCGCAATTCTCCACATTCTTTTCCCCTTCCAGTTCGACGATCACCTTCGCTTCTTCTTCTTCATCGCCGCACGTCGTCGGAGAATCGTAGTCGAAATTCAGCTCGAATGTCTCCTTGCTCACATCCATCTCCATGTCGTCGTGGCCCACTTCCACGACGTCCTCCGCGACACCCTCCTTCTCTTCGACTTTAATCACTCCGCCGCTACCTAAGGAACAGTCCATCGAGTTGTCGTCTCGCTCCTTACAATCTACAAAACCCAGTCCTTCTATCCCGAAGGACTCGGTATCGAGCGCTCGACCGAGAAGGCTCTCGACATCGGCCGCAAATTCCGCGAGGTCCGCGTCCGACGGGAGAAACTCTTGCAAATTCTCCACTTCGTCGGTCAACCCCTTGCTTCCGTTGTCGCCGTCGCCTGATCCGTCGAAGGCCGCGACAGTTTCTGGCTCAGCGGAAAACGCAGTCGCCTCAGCTCCTTTCGACGTGCACATTTCCGCGACGAAAGGATCATAAGCCGGGACCCTATAGAGAAGATGCTCCTCGCTCTCCTCGTTCGACGTCTCATCTCCACCGACTTCGGGAACCACGGGGAACGGGTTCCGGGCCGCGTTCTCCGGCTTGGTCGCCCGGTGGAGCGCGCACTTCGCGCCGCGGGGCGTCCGCGGCTTCTTGGTGAAGCCGCGGTGCCACGACGACGGCTTCTTCCTGTGGTGCGAGGAGAACTCGCCGAGGTGCTTCTGCGAGGTGGCGGCCGTCTTCAGGCGGACCCTCTCGTGGCGGCGGGCCAGGGGGTTGGCCGAGTGGACGGAGCGGTCGCAGGACTGGCAGAGGAAGGCGTCGTCGGCGGCGCAGTACCATCGAGCCCGCCGCTGGATGCAGTTGTCGCAGGCCCGCGCGGTCTTGCCGCTGAAGGCATTCGCCGCGTTCTTGTGGGGGATCATCACGGCCGGGCTCATGCAAATAATCAACAGCGCCGCCGCTCGCGCAGGTGCTCCGGATATCAACGGTAAAGAAAAGGGGGATCTAACGGGCGGCGAAAGGAGGAGCGGAGGAGCGATTATAAGAAAGAAATTTTCCCGGGGACCCGCAGGGGTTGCGCTTTTCAGACAAGGGAGGGGACGCGTCCTTGATATTGGGGGTGCACTTTTTGGCGAGGAAAGATGGGAGAGAAGAGGTCGCACTTTTCGCGGGCCCCACGTCGATGCCTTATCTGGAACCCCATTGGCCGCTGCAGCGAGGGTCATCCGGAGACGAGCGCTGCGATTGGGCGACGGTCAAATTAGAGGGATTTCCGGCGGGGCCCACGAGGGGCTCGGGGCATGGCACGGGATTAGATCGTATCGGGGGGGGAGAGAGTCAATTCAGGATCATCTCCATCGCGTCTGAGAAATTTTTTGAAAGGGGACGGATCGTTGTTTTGCTTCTCTTGGGGGAGGGGGAGGGGGAGGGGTGGGACCCGCTCCTCTGTCCCGGTGGCAGAGATGGACTCCTCTTTGCGGTCCCCCGCTCCTCCCCCTAAACAACCACCCTCTCCATCACATCAGTCTCTCCTCTTGAGGCATCTAGACCTTTTCAAAAATACCTTTCCATGGCTGAGCCAGGTGAATGTGAAATTTCACAACTTCAGGTCGAAACTATTAGTTAAGGAATCGAGATAAATGCACCAAAAAGTCTTAAAATTTATGATGAAAACTTTCATTATATCTTAACATTTTCAAATGTGCAGTAGAGTTTCAAAGCTTGAAAGTGCAAATTTTCGAAAAATTGGAATCAACGAAAAGATTTGATTGAATCAATCAGACAAGTTTAAAACTCGAATATATTTTTGAAAGTTATAGAACTCAACCACACTTTCCTGATAAGTTTTGAGATTTTATCATACTTTTTAACAATGTAAAACTCAATTACACTTTTATGACGAGTTTCATGACTTTCAATACATTTATTTCTTGAAAATTTTATAGAGTTTTAACTTGGAGGCCTAGATGGTGAACGATTGATAGAAATTCCTATGCCGAAATTGGATCATCGATAGAGTATCTTTCAACAAAACTCTTTTTTCGTTTTTTATTAAGAGGATACGTATTCTATGGCGATTCCGGTCGGTACTTATATTAATGAAACACAAGGAATAAATACACTTCAACGATGTTTGATTAACGATAAAACCCAATGACATTCAAAACTTTGTTGGAATTTAATCAACGACATAGATTTAATAACTACAATTAAGATACATATTGGAATTTAATCAACGATGAGATATTTGAAACTATGACTAACGTATAGAATTTGAAAGATATTTAAATTGTGGAAAAGTAAAGGTGAAGATAAATTTGTGAGAACGTTGAGTAATGTTAATTGAAAGAGGTTTACAAAGAGTACAATATAGCTATTTTAACCCACAATCAATAGTTACATATACCGTGGTTACGACCTTGGAATTCAACTAACAAATAACTTTCTAATGGGGGTCACTGACTGTTATCTACTAACTCCTATTATCTATGATAAATATTCACAACAAAACATAATTACCTAGTAGTTATATCTTCGTATTGATTGCGCGCTACCAATGACATTGTCAATCAATTTTTCAAGTTTTGTTAAAGGCTTGCATCAGGTTGTTGACAACTTATCGAGTTGTTGGTTCCCTTCAAGTTGTTGATTGTTTTTGTTCATTGTTGACCGAAATTTGCTCTTATCGACTAAGTTTGATACTTATTGTTAATACCAAAAAATTTCCTTACCAAAAAAAAAAAAAAACAAAAACAATAGTCATTTTTGGGTGCAAACATATGTCTCTTTTAAAAGAATTGAATGATTTATCAATCATTTGATTATTTTAAATCAGACAATCAATAGTCATTATGTGCCCCCTTGTCATTGGCAAATTTGATTTTTCCCTATCAAATCTTATCTTGGTCAAATTCATTGTTTGATATAATTTTCCATGAAAGTCATGTTTTGTGTAAGTCTTCATGGGGCCATCTATATTCGTCCTCTCATACCTAGACACCCTATTGCCAATTAACATAAATCGACAAACCTTTTTCTTTTGTATTTTTCTGATCAACTGATTGGTTATTGTATTGATAGAGTGTCACCAAATCAACAATCGACACCTTAGATATCATTCTGTAAAATTGAGAATGAAATCGTCTCTCCATCTATGTCGAATTACCTATTGAATTAGGTGGTAAATTAATGTACCAGAGAAAAGTAGTTTTTGACAAAGACAAAGGTAAAAACCTTAAAAACTCATTTGTCCCTACTTTTCTGCAATGGGTTATAAGTTGACCATTGTGTTCCATAGTCGATTTTTTTTTTTATCTTTACCAGTAAAAATGACAAATTTTGGGATTTGGAAGCCTCTTGGAAAAGGCTGGTTATCGATCTATTCAATATATGATTTTCTCCAAACAAGTAAGATAAAACTTTTGTCTAACCCAATCACTATCGAACTTCTTCGACAAACTGTTCGAAGTTCGGTTGTGGATTTGGTTAGTCATTTTGCCCTCGAGGCAGTAACGTTGGTCTTTCTAAATTTTCAAAGTTACTTGACATGTAAGACCTAATAGGAATATTCAATTAGGTGGAATTGGCCTTATATTTTTAACATTTGGCAATTGGGTAGCTTGTTGATCGGTTTGATTTGCCAAATTATTGTCACCAATTTGGTTATTTTGATCAACATCAGCCTGATTATTCTCATCATTGTGACATTGTTAGAAGATTCATGTCTTTGCATAGTTCTTATAGGGTTTGATTACTCTAACCAACATTATTGGTAGCAACAAATAAAGATAAGCTAGGGATGTACCCTATTACCATTGGATTAGATAGTGGTAGATGACTAGACGATCCTAGCCTCAAGACAACATCATTCATGGCATTGATAACGATAAGTTTGATCACGTCTGACATGTGACTCACAATATATTTGGCTATATCGTTCCCTGCTCTTTGAATAATCTCTTTATAGTGGCTAACATATGAGGATTTGGTGCAACTTCTCTTAACTAATCTTTAGTGAGAAGTCAGGAGAGGTTTGCCCCCTCACATTGACCTTCTTATGCTATTCAGTTTATGGCTAAAGATCCAGAGTGCACAGCCCTATCACCACGATTAGGATTGTTACCTGTGGTATTGTCAGGCTCCAGATGATTATTTGTTCTCAACATTAAATTTCCTCAAATTGAACCACAAGTCGCCTCACTAGGCGTGCCAAAAAGATGTTTCACTGAAATTGGAATGTCTACAAATCATCTTTCATTGAAATTGTTTCTTCAGGCTATTACTAAGAGGAGACAAGTTCAGTGGTGATTCCGGACATTAGTTATATCAATGGAACACAAGAAACGGATTCATTTCAATGAGATATTTGAAATTACAACTAAAGTATGGGAATTCAAAGATATTTAAATTGATTTGAATTCTATGATTGGATTGAGAGGGGCTTACAGAGAGTATGATGTGGCAATGATTACAATTTTGGAATTCAAATAAGAAATAAATTCTTAATGGTGGTTACAAGAAGTTAAAACTTCCTAAATTAGCGATAACGGAACATAATTACCCCGCAGTTATGTCTTCATGTTGATTACCCATTGTCGACGACTTTGTCCATCATCTTCTCATGTCTTGATAAAGGCTCTCGTCAATAACCAAGGTTGTTGATGACCTTCTTAACAAATTGTCGATTTCTTTCAAGTTATTAATTATTTCGTTTGTCATTGACTAAACTCTGCTCTTATTGATTAAGTCTGATACTTGTTGATAATAACTAAAAAGGTGGTCACTTTTTGTTTAAACAATTCCACGCATCCTCTAGTGAAAGGGCCACAAGACCTTAGATTTTGCATCTGTCTGAGTAGGCTGATGCGGCACGTTCACCACGTGTTCTTAAAATGTGGGCGACCTGCGGCGATTGGAATGAATCTAAAAGTACCGTAAATCGAGATTGGTTCGGTGGCAGCAGTAAAATGTGGATTGCTTTCCCACGAGAAATGTCACAGAATGAGATTAATTGAGAAACATGAAGTTTGTAACATTAGGGAACATAAGGGAAAGTATTATATCAAACAGGAAAACATTTAACGTAGTCGATTTGCAGTGTTCAGCACTGTTTTCCCCGACCTGAGTCTTTTCCTTCCTCCTCGACTCTCTTTCTTTCTCTCTCCACGAAGCCCACGTCCGTCCATGAAGGAGCCAGATGTGGCTCGACCGGGGGCATTTAAGCTATATTTGACAGGAAAATTGTCTCAGCAGTTCTACCCGTTATTATTGACTGTACAATAAATTTAGGACTGATGGGGTAATTTTCTCTAGATCTAGCTTCATGCACAAAGGACAGACTCAGAAATCTGATGGTATCGAGTACATTGTACGATGTTCAAGTACTTCCTTGCTCATTCAATGTCACATGGCATCAATAAAATAAAGATAGAATGTATGAATGCACGATATAAAAGCTTTAGAGAAATTGAACAATCCCAGAGGCTCCATTTATTTTACTGAAGATGAATAATTTGAAAAATATTTCCTTAAAAGTAATCGTTTATATCGCTTATCAAAATGAATGAACCAAAAATATTTTCATAATCCACAAAAATATTTAGATGAAAATTATTAATTATTCATTGTCTAATTATTTCAAGCGATATAAACGATGAATTTTTTTTAAAAAAATATTTTTTAATCATTTATTTTTTGTGAAAAACAAACGGAGCCTAAACGAGGAAAATCATAAATTTGGACATGGAATTATTTCGCGTGACTTTTCAAAAGATGTAACGGGCTTTCTAGATGGAAGATGGTCCTTTTGTCCACCGACTGACCAAGTTGTCGCTCCCTTCGCTGTCTGTTGCTCGATTGAAACGCGCATGAGACAGCAGTAACTTTCTCCCAACTCTTCTCAAAGAAACAGTACACAAAGAGACTTCTTGAATCGAGGCATGGAATGGCGAAGAAGAACAGGCAAAGAGAGCTTGACCAGCACGAGATGGACAGGCGGAACCGCAGTCACTTGGCTGTGGTTTTACACGTCTGAAGAGATAAAAGGCCTGGAAAAAGCTTTAGGATAAAGCTGATGTGGAGAGCTCATCGACAGCGGAGAATCTCATAGTATGTGTACAAAGTCAATAATAACTATCCGCAATAATGGTGGTTATTGGAGTTTCTCTCCACTTATTCTCTGCCCCGAAAGAGACTGCATGTGGCTATCTGCCTATCTGTCAAAGTTTCAATCCGAGGAAGAGTTTTCGGACGATACTTTTACTAGATATTTGAATGATATTTCGTGGTTACCAAACAAGTTATCGGTGTGGTTTAAAGTTTAGATTGTGCTTATGACTTTTTTTTACCTTTTTTTGGGGTAAAAAACTACTGTTGTTAAGCTAATCATTCCTATGTTTGGTCAATGAGCCGCTCAGAACCGACTTGCCCAAAAGGGTCGGCTTGACGGTTAAGTCTGAGAACTCTTATCTATACTTGCTTGATGATTAGAAAAATCACATTTAAAAAAAAAAAAATCAAATTACGCCTACAAGCAAATTGGGCCCTAGAAAGGTATTGTTTGCTCATATTCATATAGGTAAAAAGAGGATGAGCTAAATATTCTAAGAATTATTATTAGTGGTACATGTCCACGCTAAATTAAGATTCTCTCGATTTATTAGGGTCAATGTACCCCCAAGAAAATGTCAAAATGACCCCTTACTCGGAAAGACCTGGGTAATCACCGAAATTTGCTACCGAGAACTTAACCTTGGATCTTCTTCCCAAAGATGCGTGATCATGTTTTTAAAATTAAAAATAAGTCCTTTTGTTTTGCTACGAAACCGATCTAGATCGCCTCAAGTATATAATTCAGAACTTGCTCAGGATTCCTCGTCTCGCAAAAGTATAAGAGTCATCAGGCTGTCAAAAAGGGCTTTTTAACCAGCTGTCGACATGTTGTCATCGAATGCGCTTTACCCATTTCCTTTTGTGGGCCTTGCTCGTGTTATGTTACTGCCTTTTGTGTGTACATTTTAGGAGCATCAACCGTCCTGGGAATGATGCTGTTTGGGTCTTTGTCTGGTTTGATTGATTGGTACTTGCTGGTTCTTACGACAGATGTCGACAGCCATTTGTGCTGTATCACTTTCGCATTTGACAACCTGTGATGCTCCGTCCCGGCCGGGGGATTAAGCCTCTCTTATCGAAAGGGCCTCGCTTGTGACCCACCGAAGCTAAGAGCTCCTAGACATTAAGTTCACAGGCACACGCACGAAGGGTTTTTTCGCTCACATCAGTAACATTAGCTGGAGACTATTCTCTTTGGTAGACATTGAGGACTGTCCTATAGGAGTTGCATCTGAACTCTCGGCCTGAAATGCTAATAACAAAGATTGAAAAAAACAAATTTAACTTGCTATATCTTGGAGCTGAATAAATATTCCAGAGCCGCCGATCTAGAAGGCAGCCAAAACTTAGGGGGTGGGAGGTGCCTTCTTTAAAGTTGGTAAGAGTCTAGACTAGCTTCCGTTAATCCTCTCAATGCATTTGAAATAGCCCGAACTGTCGAAGGCGTTGTTCGACAACATCCGCCAATGAGCTGGGCTCCTGCATCACGCCATCTTGCAGCAAACAGGTCGAATTTGTCGTCACCAAAGCACTTAGATGGCTGTAGCGGATTAGAAAGACGTTTGTGTTCATAATTGGGAACAAACTCAAAAGGGGAGAAATTGAATATGTTCAATATAGAGGGAGAGAAATAGAGAATGCAACTTACCAGCCATCTTTTAGCTTGGCCATCCCATACCTCGCCACTGTTTGGATACACAACTATTGCCTTGCTCGTCAACTGAATTAGAGGAAATTAGCACATCATCGACGCAGAACTACGTGAAGTGCCAAGTTGAGAATAATTGACATAATGAGTTCATCAATTCTTCACTAGCCAAGTAGATTGATTTACCCCCTTAAATTTGCCAATTAGGCTTTCAATGAAATGGGGCGGCGCGCAGTTTATCCCGATTGCATTGACTTTATTGCTCTTGTTCAATATATCCAGACAATCCTGAAAACTCTCTCCAGATGGTGCATTTTCGCCATCCACCGAGCTGAAGCAAATCCAGGATGGAATTTCGATATTCTCCTCTTTGAGCAACTCAACACAAGCCTACACAATGATTCCAAAACCCAACGTTGTTGAGCGCAAAGAATAGTGCAGAGCAAAAGCCATGTACATCTTATGGAAAGTGAAAATCAGCTTTTATATGATAAGTAGACATCATTTTCCAGGTTCTGTCCTCATTAACATGAGACAGCCTAAATATTAATATACAGATAATTGGTTGAAGCACTAGTCTTCCATGACTGGTAGTCCTTCAAATGTGGCTATATGCAAAGCAAGGTTTGCCACTTAGGGTCATGAACATTGGCCCAAGATGATGATTTGGTAATGGGTACCAAAGATCACAAACATCTTAGATGATCATCACCAGAGTACCATATTTGAGACAATACAGAATGTCTTTCGCTAAACGAGACGATGCAGAATCACTGATAGATGATTGAAAATAAAGCTTTCCCTTTTCAAGAAATAGCTTCGAGAAAGCTCATGCCAAAACCACACTTTTTCTATATTTGGTTGAGTCGATCATCCCCAGTGCTACTCATAGATGCATAATATACACTGAAACTTGAGTCAAGTCCTTCAAATGCCAGAATAATATTGTTTTTAACACAATGTTAGAGAAGGTACTGATTTCAAAAGACCAAGTAGCATCACAAAAACATTCTCATGGTCACATTTCAATTTGGACATAGTGTAAGGTTGGCCAATCACATGCCGCTGATACTAAGCTTTGAGAAAATACAGACTATTCTGATAAGAAAAGAACATACCTGAGCTTCCAATTTGTTAGGAATAGTCTCAAAGGCCAGCAAATCTGCACCAGCATTAACAAGGATCTGCAATCTACGCCGGTGAAAGTCCTTGAGTTTTTCTAAGTTAGTGTCTGGTCCATAACAACCGCTGGCAACAGAAATGCAGATATTGAGTACAGATACAAGTGAATATGACTACTCAGACTGAGACAAGCAAAATTATCTGGACGACTCTCAACCAGCTTCGTGCGTGGTGTGTTGGTCTCATCAGAATAGTTGACCCTCACCTATACTCTGAGCCATCTGCAAGATAAGCTCCATAGCTACCAATCGATGCAGCCACCAAGGCTCGATTGTAGCTATGTCCAGGAACATCCTTAAAGGAATCCCAGAACTTGTTGCGGGCTTCAATGGCCAACTTGACACTCTTTTCTAGTAATGACTCTGCTTCTTCCATGGACATTCCCTTGGACAGAAACCCTGGAAGAGTGGCCTGGCACGAAGAGCAAAGCATTAGCCAAAGTGGTGATGGAATTTCCAACTTTGTCATTTCCACTTTACAGTAAGAGGATAGCAGAACATTATGTAAGTTATGAGCTTAAGTAAACTAAATATTGATCAAATGTCTTCCAAGTATCACAAGACTTACCAGAAGACAATCACAGAACCAAAAATGGCTATTAGCATAGTATTGCTAGTGGAACATTTTCTATGATATCCATACCTACAGTAATGCCTCACGGGCCAATTAGTCCAAGCCTAATATGAAGAAGCAATCTTTAAGTGTTCAAGGAATAAACAGATCTGTTTTTTAATTGCTAGACCATGAAATCCAAGAAACAAGCAAAAGTCATTCTCAGTTAATTAAACTGACAAAAGTTTCATTTCTGTAAACTTAAATAGTCCAATCCAAAAATGATTGTAACGTTAATAATAACAGAGTTCTTCTCATCTGGGTGTTGGATTCGCATTTTAAAGTGGCAAGACCAATGAAATGGCTAGAATTGGAGATTTGCAGGGACGGTGTCTGGACAAAAACTGGAATAAGCACATTTATTTTGAGCTAGATAATATGCAAAACACTAATCTGTGCCTTTCAATTGAAGGAAAGACAAAACTCTCCACCAAAAGGCCTGAATCTACTCTGTGTTCTGCATTTGCATTTACGAGATGAACCTAAACGAAGAGAGAAGCAAATTTCCACAGCATGCATTGCACTTAACCCTCTTTTAGATAAGCTGCACAGCTTCCTTATAGTAGTCAGAGAGTTATCTACGTTGATCTATGAATGTACATAACTCTGCTGGCTAAGAATGCACCAGTTGTTTCCTATTTCCGCCATAAAACATGGGACTCGCATTTATCATTGGAATTACAAGCAAAAATGCAAACTTTGAAGAGACTCAATGCAGTGTTATGATAAAAGAAAAGGGTAGAACATTGCTTTTTTTTTTTTTTCCCCTGGAAAATGGACTCTGCCACTCAAATGAAATGGAACAGTGTTTGATATTTTTCTTTTGGTCCCCCATGCCAAACTAAAATTGAATGATAAAACAACTTAAGAAGGGTCGACCCCTCCTAGGAATTGAGTAGAAGATCCTATGTACCTGATAGGAAGAGGTGATCAGGACATCAGCACCAGCCTCCAAGTACTCCATGTGGACCTGCATTACACCACAAATTCTGTATCACTCCTCTTCCGGGACAAAAAAGAAAACATCTTCTTCCACCACCAGTATCAAACAATCCGATCCGACGATCCCACCGATGCGCACAAAAGCGATATGTGTCATCACGCATCGAGAGAGCAACGAGGACCCGGACTCGGACTCACCCGCTTGATGAGATGAGGGTCTTTGATCAGGCAGAGGGCGCTCCAGAGAGGGTCGTTGATGGAGGCGCCGTGCTTCTCGAGCTGCGTCGCGAACCCGCCGTCGATCACGGCACACCCGCCCGCCCTCTCTATCAGATCCTCCAACACCGATCCCTTCCTCTCTCCCACGCCCATCTCTCTCCTTCTCTCTTCCCTCTCTCGACGTTGCAAAGGAAAAGTCAGGAGGAAGATTGTTAGTCGTTCCGTCCTGTTCTGGTTTGGTTTGGCGACAGAGTCATGCTCTGCCTCCCACCTCTTTTATGCCGAGGCGCTGGCGTGTTTCCAGGTGAACGCGGACTGTTATGCCGTTCAGATTCATTGTTTTATACAGAGGGCTTGGTCTTATCTTGCATACGACTTTCCTTTTCTTGTTTTTGTGTTTGGGATCTTCAATATTCCAATCTTCACCTACTCCAATTGGTCAAAAGATCTATGCTCTACCCACTTTGTAGTTCAGACCTTCCACCGTTTTTATGTGATCCGGCAGACCTAAGCATATTACGGGCGGCCGCAAGAGATCTCATGAGATTCTTCAATTAGATCCTTTCACGAAAAAAAATTCAAGGATATCTATCTATTTATCTATCTATCCATATCTATGTTATCAAGGAAAAGATGATGTCTTCCATATCATTTTTCATTTTCTAGGTTGTCCTTTCAGTGAAAACGTTTCATGCTTTATTTGCCATTGCATACGCATAATACAGGCATGGCGTGAGAGCTAGATTATTTGTATCTAGATGTGCATATGTATGCCCGTATGATTCGGCTAAACCTGGTATTTAATAGTACCTTAACTAATGTGTTTCTGAAACCAATTTTGAAACGGATATTTCCATTAAGTTTGGACTGAGTATTGTTAATTAAAAGTCCAATTACCGACTATCCGTCGTTTAGTTCCTGATTCTAGAACACCGGCCTTAACATAACTAACACTGCCTACACATCTTTTTCCCAATCTCAAACCCAAAGTAGTATCGTAGCCACAATTTTACAGGATTGATTCCTAGTGTAGGTGCCACGAGAAGCTAAGGACACCCCACTCGATTTTTAGACAAGTTCCATCACTTTTTCCATGGACCGTGTTATATGTATCTTACGTTATTAATGGCGTTCTCTTGTTCCAATAAACTATGTCAATGGTACATTGAGATCATATATTTCGGATCAAGTTATAGATGCTTCAAGGGTGTTCAAATGTGGTTGAGCCCCATGGTAGAAAAATTTGGGAACATGAAATGGAATGAGGAGAAAATTTTGAGGAGTTGGTAGTTGGCGATCTAAAAGAGTCGCCAAGACTTGGCGATTGAGACTTTGCACACGACTTTGATTGCAGTTCATTTAGCCTTGGTTTTCCACTTTGAAAGCTACTTTGAGTTTGGTGGATTGGTAGGTGGTCGAGTCTTGGATTATTGACTGTTTATAATATTGAAAATCACACGCTAAAGCATTTCTTTTTGTGCTAAAATGAAGGGCAGAATACTGCTTGTTCTGCAATTCAGGTGCTGACTGGCGCCAGGAGATCCATTAGTTTAAAAATAATAAAAGTACGGTCAGCTCTCTTAATTTAATTAGTGAAGGATACGAAAAATTCGATCTAAGGAGGCATTTATAGATAGGTGGTTTTAGATTTAATGCTGGCCGCGTGAGGAAGCATTCTCCAGCTAGCATAGTGCCCTTTGCTTACCTTGGTGCCAGCTTTGGATTGAAGATTCTGTGGTTTTTCAAATGATATTTTATACGTCTGGCCTTGCAGATTTGTACAATTGATCAAAGGTTTCTTCTGGTGCAGATTTCTAGAGGCTGGGCACCTTTTCCCCGTCCTTCGTACGGCTCCTCGTTCAATTCTTTCGGAATAATTAACTAGAGGATGTATAATTTTTATTGAGAAATTAGTACACTCTTTTTTTGGTCGGAAGAAATTAGCATACTTGACATGAGTTATTTTTCCAAAGTTATTGAAATCAAATAAACATTCACAACTTGCAATTTGTTGGAAAGCCTTTGATGGCTTCCTTATGAAAACATCGATTTTTATTTGGGTATAGATGGTATCTCTTTGTTCTTTATGGAACCACGACAATTTTACACTCTATGATGCATTGTGTTGCAAATTATAAAGTCAATTTTTATCTCTATGATATTCTTGAGATACAACAATAAATTTTAGGGCATATATGGCACATTGCATGCCGGGCATGATAGATCAATTTGTCTGAGCAAATAGATATGATTTTTTTCATTCTCATGGAGGTAGGTTTTGTACTTATTACTTTAAATATTACTAAGAAGATGCAAGATTTATAACTATATTATTATCATAAAAAAAATATTTTCTTTTTTGTAAAGTCAAGTATATTGCCTAAAATGGACAGATTTCTCTCCGTACTTTACTTTTTCTTGGTGAAATTCTTTGATTTTTATTTGAAAAGATATATTTCTTTTATCATACGATGAACAGATTAGATAAGTTAGATATTGTTATTCGTAGAATGGACTTAATGTGTGAAAGTCAATTTCACTATTGTATATTAAATGTTTTATGGCACTTTAAAGTTTAAAACCCCAGTTCTTTCTTGTAGCTCACTCTTTTAATCTGGCAAATTATGTGCCACTAAATTAGCTTATGGCTTTGGTAACAATTAGGATGAAGTTCCTACCAAAAAAACAATTAGGGTGAAGTCTTCAAGGGGCAAGAAAGACTTTAGCTTTAATTTAAAGAATAAAACAAAGTGATGTGGGGTTTGGTAAAGTAAAAGGAATTAAAATAAAGTGTTTGAATTTGACATTATTTGTGTAACTCCCCACCAAACCTAGCTCCCTACTTATGCATAAATTAATAGTACGTTTTGATTTTTCCGTCAAAAATTCAAAATATCGGAAGGTAGAAAAAACTTAAATGTATATTCACACGATGAATTCGGAGATTTTGAAAATTTCGGGAGCCTCCAATTTTATAAAAAAAAAATAAAAGTAAACTAGAAAGGCATTTTCTCCGCCTAGAGTGGAAAAATGGATGCGGCGCAGAGATCCATCAGATTTAACGATAAAAATGTTTGTGCATTGGATTCCTACTCATAACTCTTTTGGCAAAAGAAAGAAAATTCCTCTCGAGTCGATATCTTTGCGGGTCCTTGAGTTGCCTTGAAGCTGGATTGGTCCAGCTCAGAGCATGCGAAGGGAATACAAGAGCTGGCATGGTCGGACTTGTTCAATTACATGTGCCGCCCCCCTATTTGGATCGATCGAGATGAGTTGTCGAGCGGTCCTGAAACATCGGATATCGCCGACGGCCCCCGCTTTTTATCTTTCCTTTGAGGTAAATCTCAAGTAACGCGGGACACGCGGTAAAAATTCTGAAAACTACTAAAAGTCCAAAATTTACAAACGTCTCAATAGTGCAAGCACTGTTTTTTTTTTTTTTTTGGTAGGCCTACTCTAATCCTATTCTAACGCTCACTTTCAGACTTTTGCCCTGCCTCTTTGCAGAATGGATTTAAATGCACAATGTACTATTTTAGCACAGAGAGAGAGAGAGAGAGAGAGAGAGAGAGAGAGAAATATGGAGAGAGAGAGAGAGAGAGAGAGAGAGAGAGTAAATATGTATTTCTAAGGTGCAGAATGATGAAAAGCAGGTCGAGATTTACAAGAGAAATAAGCTAACCGAAAGCTGAAAAATATTGTTCGGAGAGTTAATGCGGAAACTGCCAACAATATTAAATAAGAAACTATGGGCAAATTAAATATCACAATAGATAGTTTAATTAAGGATGAAAACAGAATATCAAAGATTCAAAGGAAAAGAAAGGCCTCGAGACAAAATAATTATAAAATTTGATGAGAAGGAATGGCAGACTGAGTTTGGCATATGTTTCACACACCTCAAGAGGGGCAAAAGGCAAAATCTAACTTCACACTTGATTTAGTCCAAACTCATGCACATTAGTTCGAAATCTTTTGTATTCTTGCTGTCGAGTTAATAAAGTGAACCCGTTAATAAAGTAAACCGAGGAGAACTTATCAAATAATATGGGACAATGAAAAACTATGGAAGTAAAAAGTTTTCAAATTATTATTTATAAATCCACAAATTTATATTCCGGAAGAAAAGGAAACACTGAAAAGGTAAAAGTCATTGAAAAATTCAACATGAGCTTGGAACCAAAATGCAATCTCGATGCAGATGCGAAGTAGATCACAAATCGGACGTACAATTAGCTTTGACGACTTGGGCCCAAAACAATAATAATAATATGAAATCGGGTTGAATACAATTTGTCTAGTGGGCTTTTTATTTGTTAGGCCTCAATTTGAACTTTTGGGCCTTTTGGACCTAATCAATACTAACGATCCTTTCCCGAGTATTTTGTCTTAAATGTTGAGTCTTTAGCTCCATCTAAGAGCTTATATATCGTCCACGGGGCCTCCTTATTCTTTTTTTTTTTTTTTGAACAACATAATTAAACAAAAAATTACAACGAAAGCTTATGTTAGGTTACAAATTTCATGTTAAAGTAAGCATAAAGATAACTCAACGAGCACATAACGTGTGATATAGTATTATAGTACAAGGTTCTAGATTCAAAACTAAGATTCCAGACGAGCGCATCCTCTTAATGATTGATTTCACACTTCAGTTTTGGTAAAGAAAATACACCAGCTTGTGAGTGAGGAGGAGCGTGCTAGTGTTACAACATTCTTAACATTAAATTTGTCTCTTCATTGATCAGTTTAAACTCCTTAAATGTTTAGAATGTGTAGATTAAGTCTCTCATCTATCTTTTTCCCTTTATACCATTGGCTATCCATTTTTCACTCATCCTATATTATAAACGCGAGTAAATCGCCTTGTTCATACACCAGCATCCACTATGGCTTTGTTGACATAATGGCATGCACGCCCAATGATGCTCACGAGATATGCCGCATCTATAGATCAAATGTTGGAGCACTCGTTTACTAAATTATATGGCAAGTTTCAAATGTACATCGAAATTGTTAGGATCCATTCATCAAATGAAACTACCCAATAGTGAAATTCCACATTATTAGTAAAAAAGTTTTTGACGACATTGCTTAATACATTCAGTACTTGTTATTATTGCTAGTCATGAAAAATTTTAGGCATTCCCAAAGTAAATATTTTTTGTAACTCCAGGTGTCACATAAACCATTTATTTTGATGTAAACTATCGATTTCTAATGTGCTTACTATATTCGTGACATGCAAAACCAATATTTCAAAATATTGAATATTTCCTCATTAATTTTTTTCTTAATTAATGCCCCGAGAGCACTCGCTACAATTTTTTTTTTTTTTCAAATGTGGTTCTTTCTCAATTTTCAAACGGACACACATTCTTACTGTTTTTGTTGATGTTGACCAATGCTTGGTTTTACAAAATATGACAGTCATGGGAAAGCGATGCCACTGGAAACTTCTTGTTCACCCATATTCATTCATCGACTCAGAATTAAATACGAGGACAGACAGTCTACCTGGCACCCCAGTGGCAAAAACTGAAAGATTGCAGAGAGGGCTTTGATGAGTCCCATGGGAATCACTGCAAAGGCAATAAATAACCATCAACTCCAATCACCGCGAATCATCGACGAGTATGTTTGCGGCCATGTTCGTTCCAGACGAAGCACCAGCTAAGCTCGAAGAGGCAAATGGCCCCCCATGCCTGACCTCTCTTATCGCTCTCCGTGCCAGCAAAATGCAGTCAACTTCTGGGCCAACCATCCTTAATAAGCAGAAAACCCGAACATTCTCGACGCGGGGGGTCTTGGAGCTTCGGTATCATCTTTCATGTCGTCATCCACTACTAGCAAAAGACACGTACATACTCCAGTCGAAATCACGAAGGATCCATTACTCGAACACATGCTGAGTAACAGCAGCTAGTTGCTTCCTAATGTGACGAAAAGTCAACGCCAAATGCAGCTAAAAAGCGAGAGTTGTTTTCCCGCGGGGCTGGGGTTTTGACCAGCTCACTGGTTGGAAGTTGCGGTAGATGGTTAAACTTTAACTGTCGTTCCAACCAACTAACAACTAAACGAGAATATGTTCCACGCCAAACTGCTCAAGTTTCTATTCGCGGGACATGGCATCTTGTGGGGATAAGTATACCGTTTAGTTCTCTTAAGCTATACTGAGTACAGCGGTCTTGTCTTAATTTGAAGTCTTAAATAGTTCATTGGGGTCCTCAACCTTTGTTAAATGCATGCATTAAGTCTTCAGTCGATAGAAATGTATCCGCCCACTGGAAACCCTACTGTCAAAATTACTGAGCCGCTCTCACACTAAATTAATATGCTTAGAGCAGGTCTTATTTAAAGTGCTCCTTGGGCATTTGCTAGGTGTACTCACAAAAAAGAGGGTTCGATTTTCAATGCATTATTTGCATAAAATAAGGGGAAAATTAGAAAATAATGCATCGCAACTTACAATTCTTTTCACGTGGGTACTTGACGAATGCCTTGAAAGGCAATCATTATATTAAAAAAGAAAAAAACCACTTAGAATAAAGCTATACACTAGAAAAGCACCTGAACATAAAAGCAAATGCATAACCTTCAAACATACCACATATTTACTAAGATATTTAGAATTTTTTAAAAAAGATTATAAGATATTTATCTTGATTTTCCATATCTTTTGTGATGATGCATATTGTGCATATGCTTTGTTGGTATGTTACCTACATCGTCATCCAATAAAGTTTATAAATAGACTCATGTCCTTTTATCAATATAGATCACTGAAGCATACCAAAATTTCTCAGTTATCTCTTATGCATATATTTATTATCTTGATCATATTTCTTATTGTGGCCGATGCATACCTAGGTGTACATCCGTTCTTTAAATAAGTCCCGATACCCTTCATTCAATTCTGGAGAGAAACAACATCAATTTGTTTCATTTCACATAGTCTACATAGCCTTGTTACCTGAGGAAGCATTATCTAAGGAAGCGCCATTGACTCTATTTCATAACAACACCAGCCACATAAGTCACATTTTTCTTCTTATTATATGGGACGTAAGGCTTTTCGAAGTAACTAACTTAAACTTCAATATGAATATTCAATGTCGATAAGCTCCAATTGCATCATAGGAGTTGTCGCGCCAGCCATATAGGCCCATTGCTCCCGTTTCTCCGCCAAGTCTACAACTTCAAATGCTTTTTAAGCACGTTAGTTTCGGAAAACAGACACTATCACTGGACTTACTGACCTTAGATGAGTTGGATCCTGAAATTTTGTCGACGGCAACCTGTTGTCGCATAGGCTGCACAAGATACGTCACCCAACTGTTATGGTGATCTACCCGGGCATTTTTTAGGATTTTTATCAATCACCTTGAGTTCATGGGTGTTTTAGAGATATTCAGGATTTCCTAGGGATATTTAAGATCTTTATTTTGATTTTCCATACCTTTTTGTGATGATGCGTATATCTAAGAGATTCTTTCATTTCTCCCTTTGATTATGTATATCTTTGATTGATATGTTTCTTGGTCATCTAATGAAGTCTCTAAATGGGCTCGTGGATATTCTAACACATTAAGATACATACAATAGATTACGTCAGTAGTTCATGCAATTAAAACTGGAGCCTTCCTCAATTTGATTAAACCCATAAAGATGGAAAAGGTCGTTGCAAGCTATTGAAAATATGCTTAACTATTTCTTCAATTACCGTTCCTACTATTTTGGTCAGCATAAATGATTGTCCATTATGAGTATGACATCTAATTTTGAACATCATGGTATTAGTTGGCATCTATAGATACCTCGGCTGCTATTTTCTGAAACTAGAGACCAAGAGACTTAAATAAAAAATTTCCACAGATTGAAAAACTCGATCGCGGAAGTTATAAAGTAAAGGACCGTATTGGCAAAGGATTGCAAGGTCAGGCACAGAAAATGCCACTTCCCACTTTAGATGGTCCTTTAATAATTACTTTCCAATGGCGGACGGTTCTAGTCTTTCCACCTAATGTGCTCAGACAGTCCATTTTCATGAAAGTGTAGCTGCAACGAATGGCACAACCATGGGGTGTTTCATATTAATCCGCAACCCATCTGGTTATAAGACGATACCAAATTCAAGAAGACGATCCTCAAAAAGGAGGGGGAAGAAGAGAGAGAAGCAGTGTGTGAATACCAAGCCAGCATTAAATGGTCAACCAGAAAAGTGAGCACATGCCGTCTCGCAGCCAACTGGAGGAGCTTGGCCATTAAATGGATCAGCTACATTTTGGACAACTGGACGGGTGTATACGAAGGTGCCACATTTCTTTGGCAATGGTTGGCGTAGTGGATCTGAGAAAATGATAACTCGAGGCAATAAATGCAATTGCACCCCATCCCTACCGCACCCCCATCATGAAAATTTATACAAGAGACAGTAATATGAATGGTATAGGTTCACTTCATTGTATTTGAAAACTTGAAGCCAAAAATTATTTGAAAAGTCCTAAATGTATTGCACTGCGGCCAATTCGATCTTGAACTTTTCAATTTGATAAATGTAGTATTAAATATTTTGACAATTTTCTAATATAATCAATCTGGCTAATTTAAGACTTAAGTCAGAATCGCTAACGTGAAGGTCCAACTAGCGTCAATCATCTTTCCGCGACATGGCCAGCGGTTTGACATGTCCAATTCCACTCAAAATGACATCATTTCGAGAATTTTTACTATATTTTTTCTTTTCTCTTCTTTTCTCTTATTTTCCCTTCACTTTTCATATTCCCTAGAAAGGGTCAGTGGAACCGCTAGGGCCTTGATGATGATGGCTGACAGCCACAAGCGATGGACACCCTTGCCGACGCCTTGAATTGGAGGACAGATCCAAGATTGAGCCTGAGTTTGCTGGACTTCATGACATCGATCATCTCCTGTATCTTTCGGCATAATTGCTCACCGGTTCAGAGACTGATTCATTGTTTTCAAGAGAATCGCAATTGTTCTCTATTGAAGTTGAATGAGCTCTCAAAGCCGCGAAAAGTTGGAGCGAGCTCGAAGATTAGGGTCTCGGTCGAAGGAAAAGGAGGTGATGGTGGAGTGAGTCACTGGAGATGCAGGGAAGAGAGGAAAGGGCCACAATGCCCGCGCTTGGGTAGGGATGCCCTCGTCAGCCTTTTCCGAGAAAGATGAATAGTGAGGGAAAAGGAAAAAAAAAAAAAAAAGAAAATAGAAATTCACAAAAACTTTAAAAAATTGCAACACAACATTGTTTCACTGAAAATCGTCCATGTCAGCTACCAGCTGTCGCATGGATTACATCGGAAGAGTGTCAAATTGGAAAGTTTGTCGCATGGATTACATCGGAAGAGTGTCAAATTGGAAAGTTTAAGACTAAATTGGCCATAATATAAAAAAATTACAACTTATTGGATAATTTTCCCAACTTTTACTGAATAGATAACTAAGACTTTCACTTGAAAGAATGGTAATGGTTCGAATTAGGTTGGTGTAGTAAGTCGAGTTCTGATCAGGAAAAACGCAATTCAAGTACCAAATATAAACATAATGACTTATATGTTATTTAGATACAATATGAGAGTGGCACGATAAAAAAAAAAAGGCGAACAGAGCAAAATGACGAGGGTAATTTGTAGAATTTTTCCCTTCAAACAATCAAGGATAAGGTAAGTCGATTTCGAGCATGAAATTTGACATATAACCTCCGGATTCTTGTTACAATATTTTAATCGCTAAACGGCCTAAGCATTTTTAACTCGAATCAGTAGTGAACATGCACTTGTCTCATTTTACAATCACTTTCTTTATTTACATCCTCGGCCAAAATCATTGTCTTCTTATTAGGAGAATACTAAACTATTTAAATATTAAGACAGGCGTGAATCTAGAAACCATGCTCACAACTTTTGAAGTGCCCCAGAGCAAGCGTATTCGATCAACGTGATCCGCTTGGTCTAGCATAGAATGATAAATGACCTTTCCAAGAAGTTTGTGCGAATGAATGGATTTCCCGTATTACATTTTTCCCTTATCGAAGTTGATTCCTCGGAACCTCGAGGATGTCTTGCTTGTCGACTTCACTGTTTGCCCATCGCAATGTTGTCTGTTCATTGAAATGTCGTAAGTACATTACTGCAATCGGGACATGTGTTATCTAAACGATGCCCCCAAAATGAGGACTTTTAATTGATCCGTCAGCCACTTGCAATTAATAAAGTGTTAAATAGACAATTTTTTCCTTTATATAACTACTTCTCTTAGCAGGCAAATCACAGTCCTCAGCTTGGAGACAAAAACCATATAACTCCTGGCTGAGAGCCAGATAATTTCAGTAAAAAAAACAAAAAAATAATTTGCAGTAAAATATATAAAAATTTGCCGCTAATTATTTCTACCGATAACCAAGTTTACTACCATAGCAACAGGTTGGTATTACCAAGATAATATTCAAGGGATGGATAAAAAATAACCATTGAAAACACAATATAGCATTACAAGAGGCAACATTCAAAGACCTAAAGAAAATTCCATGAACCATATAGTCTCCTTTTCTCATATTAGGTAATAATACACTTGTTTCCTGTGTCTAATTTTCATATATGCACTGGGTGCTACAATGGGCAATGAAAATTTAATACACAGTAAAGAAAAGGAGGAGGACATTTGGAGAGAGTATCTATGCAAATTTATAGCTTGAGAGAGAATACACTGTCGACGACCCAAGAAGACAAACTATTTAGCAGAGAGAGAGAGAGAGAGAGAGAGGGGGGTGGGATGGGAGTACAAAGATGATGTTGATGATGCACGTAAAAAAGAGAAGTGGGGGGTGGGGTTGGAGATTGAGACTGATGACTGATGGCTGAGGGATGAAGGGAGGAAGGAGTAAATGCAAATCCACTCTGATTTAGCAAATAACTGAAATCAAAGACAGGAAAGGCCAAAGAAAAGCAAAAAGAAACAGAGAGATATTTCCATATAAAGTCCCAATCCACCCATCAAACCCTTTATGCTTGATGGCTCGATGATATAATTCTTCTAGTGCTTCTTCTTTCATCACTCTCGGCCACTCAGAGCTTGACCACTTCGGGGATATGGACGGGGTATCGGTCGATGCAATCGGCCCACGGCCCTTCGATGGGCGTCTTGATGGTCCGGTTGCACTTCCACACTGCGCTGTTGCACTTGAAGCCGCTCCCGAACGCGATCTGCCAAACTCTGTCCCCCTTCCTCATCCGCCCCTTGGCCTCGATGTACCCCAACTCGTACCATAGCGAGGACGACGACGTGTTGCCGAAACGGTGCAGTGTCATCCGCGAGGCCTCCACGTGCTCGGCCGACAGCTGCAGGTTCTTCTGGAGCTCGTCGATGACCGCCCGTCCGCCCGCGTGGATGCAGAAGTGCTCGAACGCCTGCTTGAAGTCCGGGATGTAGGGCTTCCACTTGGGGTTGAAGATCTTGCGGCCGATGAGGGTCAGCAGGAAGAGCAGTTGCTCCGACGCCGGCAGCACTAGCGGGCCGATAGTCGTGATGTTGGACTTGAGTGCCTCCCCGGCAATTGCCATCAGGTCCTTGGAAAGAGATATTCCCGCCTTGCCCTCCTTGTCCTCCTCCTCGTACACGCACCGATAAGCCTTGTCGTCGGCCCCCTTGTGCGTCCTCACCACGTGCACCAGCCGGTACTTGGCCCGCCGCCGGTCAGACCGCCGGTTCGACAGCAGGATGGCGGCACCGCCCATGCGGAACAGGCAGTTGGGCAGCAGCATGGCCCGCTCGTTGCCCTGGTAGTAGTTCGGGGTGATGATCTCGGTGCTAACGATGACGGCGTTGGAGTTGGGGTGGACCTGGAGGACGTCGCGGGCGAGGTCGAGGGAAATCAGGCCGGCGCTGCAACCCATGCCGGACAGGTTGAAGCTCTTGATGTTGCTGCGGAGCTTGTATTTGTTGATGACCATGGCGGAGAGGGAGGGCGTGGGGGAGAAGAGGCTGCAGTTGATGATGAGGATGTCGATGTCCTTGGGCTTAAGGCCGGTCTTCTCGAAGAGGGAGTCCATGGCGGAGAAGATAACGAGCTCGGCCTCGCCGCGGGCGGCCTCCATGGTGGGGCTGGGGGGGATATAGTGGATGGCGGGTGGCAGGCAGGTCTCCTCGCCCAGGCCGGAGCGCTCGAGGATGCGCATCTGGAACTCGACGCTCTTGGGCTTGTCCTTGAGGTTGAGGCGGGAGTGCTCCATGAAGGTGGAGAAGGGGACGCGGCAGGTGACGGGGGGCTTGTAGCAGGCGTAGTCGACGAGGAAGATGGTGCGGGGCTTGGACATGAAGTAGACGGTGGCGACGAAGATGATGAGGAAGGCGGAGCAGAGGATCTGGACGAGGTCGAAGTGGAGGGAGCGCCAGAGGCCGAGGATCTCGTCGGGGCCGAGGCGGAGGACCTCCATCAGGACGCCCGCCATGACGGGGACGAGGGTGAGGGGGATAATGTGATTCACCAGGTACTGGTAGCCCAGCTTCACGTACTTGAGCTTCACCGAGTTGGAGAAGTCCGGCAGGGTCCGAGCCATGGCGCGTCCGACCGAAATAAAAGAGTGCTGGAGAGAGGCTTGGCTGACTGCTTTGGAGGGGGAGCGGGGGGGCGGAGTTGAGTTTTGGAGGGAGTTATTTAGGGGGAGAGGAGAGAGATATAAAGGCGGAGGCGAGGGGGGTGGTGAGCAAATTGAATTGGAGGGGGGAGGCAGATGAGGGGATTTAATGAGGAGGGCATGCTCCCCCTCCCTCCCCCAACTCAACGCCCACACTTAAATTTAATAATGACTTCGGGTGCGAGCCATTCATCGTTTCTTAACTCTCTCTCTCTCTCTCTCTCTCTCTCTCTCTCTCCATTCTACCGCACGAATGCATCTTCTAAACTCCCAACTAATTCAGCTATTTGTGGGTGTACCCGTCACAGTAACTTGTGCTCCTTAGCATCGTCTCTCGCCTCCTTCCGTAGCTTTGTTGGTTCACCCAATCATAAAAGGGCCCCTCTCCCTATCCCTCTCTCCCTCTCCCTCTCTCTCTCTCTCTCTCCCCCAAGCCGACTTCTCTTTTCGTTATAGGTAATCCGATCTATCCTTAACGATCTCACGTCAGTCTTCCGTTCGGAGTGATGAGCCGCTGGCCTTTCGAAGAGAAATTCCATTAATGAAGCGAATTTCGCGAGAAAGAACGGTCGATTTCAGGATTTCAGGCGACCGACCGGTCGAATTGTCTTCGCATCGCCTCATTGGGGGTGGAAAGACGGGATTGACGACTTCCCATTATGCGGGAGCACATGCTAAGAAAAAAGAGCAAAAAGACAGCGGAAACCCGACGCGAGGGGGGCTTCTGAGTTACATGTATTGACCCTCCTGGGTTTGCCGAGCAGATTATTCAACTCGCGTGGGCTTTGTATCTCACGGCACGAAACCTAAAGAGGGGTGGGGGAGTTGGCCGAAGTGAGGGACAGACAAGTTCGTGATCACTTGAGCAAGAGGCGATGCCATGTTAGGTCAAAAGCAAACCCCATTGCAGAAACCTCGAAACAACATACAAAATGTAAGAGGAAGTCACCCCGCAATCCCATCGTATGCTCCCGTTACGACGATCTCCATTGCGACGTAGGCTCTCTTCACATGCGACTCGTGCTTATACGAAACGAGGGCCTTGTGCGATCGGTAAGATGCAAAAGTTCCCACTGGCGAGTGCCAAAGTCCTGCCTCGTTTCGGTCTCTACCAACGTGCGTACGCAACTGAAACATGAACAAAATGGGACCGTCTCGTAATCAGAGCAGACAAAATCGAGACGAACTCCTCCCTTGAACTTTCCATCCAGTAGGCGGCCGATTAATCGAAACATGTCACACGGGGTGCCCGCATCATCTGGCGTAGTATTTTCAGCATGAAACCGTTACACCTATATTACATCGCTTATATTTCACTTAAGCCACATGGATGCCGTGTTAATACTGTTTACTTTTTGGCATTTAAGGATTTTTATTGATGAAATTTTGATTGAAGATAAATATGTCATATAAATACAAGTTTGGAATTTTTAGTAATAAATTAAAAAGTTTGTAGTAAATATATTACAACGAGTATAATTTAGGATTTTTACTGACTTTTGTCCTAAAATATAATAAGTTAGATTGATAGTCATGTTCATGGAAACTATATCTCTTTATCTGCCTCGTATATATAATTAGGGCAAACATGGTCGGATCGATGGTTTGGGGGTCGAGAATCTGGGATCAACCCTTGAGTATTCTTGTATTTCTAGTGGTATTTATGTAATTCCCATTGATGACCAAACAAGACGAAACTTACGTTCGCACTCGCGGGGTCCAGGAGAGAAACTCTACATCAGTAGGACATCTGTTTTGACCATTCGACTGGTAATGATTGCTTTTGCATGTTAAAAAATTAGAAAAGGAAACAGCCCACGTACAGCTAGATTTCCTTACGTCTATTTTCACTTGAACAATGCGGAGACTTGGAAAATCAATACACATACCTTGGATGAGTCTTGATATAGCTGGTCTCAACTGTCACATGCATTAACAGTACGACGGGCTAACAAATAAGTGGACAATAAAGTTTTATAAATTATTGTGAAATTATAATGAAATCCTAAAGTTTTGAGAAAGCGTAAAAACAAAAAAAGACCTATTCAATTCCTACAATTGAGTATTATCATTTGCACTATCTAATTCGAATGACTAAAAATATTAACTTGTTTTATTCAATTTTCTTCGAGGTCACGTTGCACCGAGAAAGGTCCTTAGTTACGTTCTTTTTGATAAATTTATTCTAAACTATTCATTGCACCTTAAAAATTCCTAAACTAGTATTTGAAACAAACCTACCCCATCGCAACCGTGAAGCTCAGGAATATTCCGTCAAGACCTTCAGTTTTGTCCTACAAAATTCTCTATTTATCATTTTATCCCCTACAAGAATGAGAATGTCTATACTTTCCCTAACTTTCTTAAAATCTTTTCCCTAGTTCCTGAGGAACATTCTTTCTATTCATTGTATAAAGGATGATACCATCCTTTCTACGATGATCAACGTTATGGTAATATTGAGAGAAAACAATAAAATCTTCAAGAAAGTACGTAGCAAGAAGATTCACAAAATGATGTTAAGACCTTTCAAATAATTGCTATCCGCAACATTAAAACCCATTGAAACTACTTTTTTTTTTCTAGCATGAAATTCATGGCATTTAATGAGGCACGTACAAATCCAAGTTGGAGACAAAATGTGTGCGGAGTTTAAGAAAGGCGCCCGTTGCATGGAAAATGACCAGCTCCTCGTAAATTAGAACCCTACGCACCACTTTTAAAGGCAACAATTAAAAAACTTTGTCATTATATATTTACATAGATACCAGAACTGTGACAAGGGGATCGCGTCAAACTTTCCTATAAATCTTCCAGGTTACATTTAAGAGAGTCGTGTCATTATATATGTCTACGAGAGCTTCACTTTCTCCATGTTTTCACTTCCAAATTCACGTTTAAGATATAATATATTCTTATCAATGACGTTTAAGACGCAAATGACTCAAGGCCAGACCGTCTTCTTCTGTTTCTGATTTTGCTTGATCTTTCGAAATACAAAGACGGATTCAAAGGCGTGACCTTTCTCGATATTCGCACAGTCCGCGGCGAAAGCGAGATGAAAAGGACCATGGAAGAAGACCGACCCCAACTCCCCCCGAAATGATGGTGCGACGCAGGTCTTTTCAGTTGGGGAGGTCGCAAAGTCGCCAGTCGAATTCACTTCAGTGGCGGCTCGAGTTCAAGGGACGAAATGCCACGAGCACATTTATAGGTGCGGTTGCTAGTGCCAGAAAACAGCCAAAAGCATGGAGATTTGCTTATGTTTGCATTCTCCAGCTTAGCCCTTCTTGCCAGCAATGAAAGCTCCGGATAATAGGGACAAAGGACATGCGGAGTTTAAACGCGGTGTACAGGTCATCCCGGCTTGATTAATTATCGGACTGTCTGTCTGTCGGTAGGTTACGCGGTCGAAAGAGCATGATCAAGTATCGATTTTCAATATCGTTTCTATATATAAGTAAGATTTTATTTGTGATGAATCATTATTAGAAGGAAATAGGGGTCGTATTATCTTGTGCCCTCGAAAGTCAGAACTCTCTCTCTATCTCTCATGTTGGAGTTGGAAGGATTCTCCTAAAGTTAGCATCTTTTAAGGAAAAGTTCTACTTTTCTACTATATATTTTATCACTTTTTCTTTAAATCCAGTTCATGTAATTTAAAGTTGCCTGATGAAGACCGTCTACTTCCATAGATTATGTAATCAAGGTCATTTTATACCAATTCCAAACAAGTTTAGCTGATGTGGCCATCATATGACACCAAAGCATGACACTATGAGAACGTTTGGGCATAGATAGAGAAATTTAACGGATGTTCAAAGTTTTACGGCGTATAAAAATATAGGCAATACAGATGTCCATGTTGAAAAAAGTTATATCTGTGTCGCACCATGGTGTCATCCGACCACCCATAGCAACTGGACATATTAATCAAAGGACCTTGATAGAAAACTTGCAAACTAGAGGATTAAGAGGAAAGGCGTGAAAATACGTGTACAAAAAGTAGATTCGTTCATGACTGGAAAGCATTTAGCTGAAACTGCTCTATTTATTAGACTTTTAAGGCAAGTTTGATAGGGTGGTTCGTTTTGAACTTTTCCTCATTATATTCTTGCTTAACTTAATTCTAGTTTTCGCAAACAAACGTAACCGATTGAGATGCTCCTATGGTGATTCTCCTTTCAATAATTTAAGTTTAGAGACAATATTGCAAAATTAAACATGTATTAAAAGTTCATGAATTATATTGAATAAATTAAAGATTCAAATGTGACATTACACATTTAAAGTTCAATGACCAATGACCGCATTGCACGGAATGATCCACTTTTGAATAAAATAGGCGTAAAATTCTTGTTCAAATTAATAAGAATATAAAATATAAATATATATGATTGAACAACATAAGTGTGAATATTTTATATGGTTGCCACATCAGTAATTTTTGACCGATAATTGATCAAAATGACTATATTGAAATTTTACGCAATGATTTATAACTATTTTGACAAAATTGAAAAATTCATAACTGAATTAGTAATCGTACAATAACCTTAAAACTGAATAGATAATTTTTACCTCTCTTCGTGTTACCACTCTCAACGAGCTTTACCTGTTGACCGTCGACGTCTAAGATATAATTTATTTTTTATCAGTGACGTTAAAGATATAATCGACTCAAGGTCAAACCCGTCTCTCCCACACGAAATGATGACCACGTAAGTCTTCAGTTGGGAGGTCAATCGAATTCACTCTTGTGGGGACTCGAATTTAAAGGACGAATGTCGCTGATTTATTTAATAGGTGCGGTTGCGTTGGTGTCCCGTGGGGATGAGCAATTAAAGAGTTCTTGGCTCCGGTGATGTGTGGCCATCGGATGACCCCAAGATATAGCACGATGAATACAAGCAGCCATTGGTGGAGAAATTTGAACGATGTTCGAAGTGCGACGGTGGATAAGAACATAGCCAATACGGATGTCCACGTTGAAAAAAAATTATTCACGTCGCATTATGGTGTCATCCAACAGTTCATAACAGCTGTATTTGGCGGGATTTGATATCCAATAAGGACTTAATTAAAAAAAATTGAGAAAAATCCACCAAGGTTATCAATGTCCAACATGACACATTTACTTTGAACCTTTTTTTTTATGGTATCAAAACCTTCAAACTATGCCAATCATGATATATTTATCCTAAACCTTTTCTTATGACATAAAACCCCACTAAATTTTTACTTGTATAATACATTCATCCTATGCCTAGGGATGAGCATGGTCTAAGTGGGCGATTTTCACCTTGGAATCAGGAACTGCCTACTAAGGACCAGTATCGAGATCGGCAGTCCAGTTCCCGGATGGGTCTATGGAACTAGTCTCCAATCCCTACAAAGCTTGTTCGGGCTTATATTTGGGTTGGATTGCAAGCCATTGATTTTGATTAAGGATTGAAAATTATAAGGCAAAACAAATAGATTATACTCGTTAGCTAAAAATTTAATTTCTTTGAAGGTTATGGTGTGGTCCCCTTGAGGTTTTCTAACGTTAGAAACATGTGGAGAATTAGACTTCATGTTAAGAGTCCTAACCTCCAAAAAAATTAGAACATTAATCGCTTGATTAATCTTTTTTCAATGTCAACCTAATTTAATCATGGGAATGGCTAAAAAGAGACCAAATTATACTTTTAAAATGAGCCGTTGGCTCTTATGGACATCTCCAACCAGTTCTCTCCTTCCTCTCTGTTTGTTTACTTTGTTTTGGTTGAGAAAGTAAGTAAATAGATTATTAGAATGGGGAAAAAAATTAGGGAGTTAATCCTATTACACACCCAAGAGAAAAAAATTAGTCAATAATTTTCAATAACTACAAATATACATATTTGGTTGGAAAAACTACAACATAATTAAGTAATTGAGATGGAATTTCTTTTTCTAATTACATTTATACAAGTTTGGTCTGGGTGAATAGGTGAGCAATTCCATGCCTAGAACCGGGAATCGAACCGGCCCCCATGGGCACGGCCGGTTCCAATCCGATTTCGGGCAGTCCAGGCGATTCCCAGTTCTTTTGCACATCCTCACCAATGCCTAGGTCTCGTCACATGATTTTTTGGCCTAAACAAGACACATGGACGTCATATTAACACCGTTTTCTTTCTAGTGTCCATATAGACATGTTGTTAACGGTTCTCATTTCTAAAATCTTGACAAAATGTAAAGGTGTCACACATATATAAATTTGAGATTTTTGACTTTGCTAAAAAAAAGTTTAGGGTAAATATATCACGGTGCACATAATTTGAGATTTTTTATGACTTTTTTCCTAAAAAAATTGTAAAGGTAGAGGACTTAGTTAGACAAATTAAAATTACAAAGTTACATGTATGAAAGAGTAGAATTATTCTCTCTCTTTTATGCATTTGGCTAGTAATCAATTTGCTGAACTTTTTCTCATTCTTGCTCAACTCATTCTCGTTTCTACAAACAAACGTAACCAATCAAGATGCTCCCATGTTATGCCGATTTAAGGGGTGATTGGTTCTCATTATAGTCTAGTCTCACCCTTGAACTAGGAACCAAATCGAAGGTCCTTGAAATTGGACTGGATTGGACCGAACTAACTAGTCTAATCCGATTCCCGGGCAGTCCGATGGAATCAGTTGAGTTTAAAAGAAAAAATGCCTTAAATTCCATGAGAGGTGAAGGAGACTCAAAGAAAGGCAAATACCAAAAGAAGAGAGTAGGTGTGAGACCGAAAGAGGAGAGAAGGTATTCATAAGACATTTTAAAAAAAATATTCAATTCGGTTCCTCTCTTGGAATCGGGAACCGGATCGCTAGACATTAGTTCCAATTTTATGTCCAAGAATTGGACCGGTACTCTCGAGAACTAGACTTAACTGACCGATTCAATCCGATGAGGGCGATTATTTGTCTTGTTCACCCTTAGCCGATTCTCCAAATTAAATGATTAGCAGAATTTTTAGAAATAGCATTTTTTGAAATTAGGCACAAATTGATATACTTAAAATGTTCTTTATGCGTTGGAGCTTATATATTTAAAATAATGGAAAACAAAATTATAGAAGCAATTTTGGTTCATGTAAAACAAGATAGATACCAAATGAGTTCTAAATCGATTATATAGATTCCAATTCAATCTTAAATTTTGAATTCTGTCGATACAATCCTAAATATTTGTACAAAATTTCAATATAATGATTTCAGGTAATTGTCATCCGGAATCAAGCTGATTTGATATCGAATTATCTCTTGTCGTCCGGTGCGCCATAATGATGTAGACAACTTTACTTGAACCAACATTCTATGTGGACCATCAATTTAGTGTTTTTCCCAATATCAAATAGCTAGAAAGACTACATTAAATTTCACGTAAAAGTTTAGTATTATATTAACAAAATTAAAAAAAGATTAAATTGATTAAGATTTTTTTTTGGTCAGTTCTACTCTAATCCAACTCTAACACTCACTCTCAAACTTTTGCCCTGCCTCCTTACAGGGCGTGGGAGTCGAAACCCACTCCTGAAATAAAATCTTCCCCACCCCAATCCCCCTCGAGAATGTGGGGATTTGAACCCCCAACCTCCCCCTTCCAAGATGGAAGGGTGGCCACTAGGGCGAACCCTAGTGATTGAAATTTGATTAAGATTGAATCGACGATTTTCTCCATGTACAATTATACTAAAAAAGAAGTTTCTCTCCGTCTTTTGAGGTGCTGAATCAAGCTGGGTTGCTGTCAGAGTAAAATTAATGAGCACCGGGTTATTGTGAGAGGAAAGCCAACAAAAGTGCAGGTGTCGTCCTGATGAGATACGCTATATTGTCCATGCAACCTAAAATACACATTTTTTTCGTGATCTCAGGTAAGCTACCTATCTTTGTAATAGTTCGTCATTTTCAATTAATGCTTAATAAAGAAATTAGCTTTTTCCCACACTAAATATTGCCAAAAATATGAAAGCGAAAAATAAATGTTTCCATTTGAATTTGTCCCCGCAAATTGGTAAAAACTTAATAAACCATTTTAGGGATATGGAAAACGTAGTTGTCAAAGGGGGAAAACCTACAAAAATGTGAAGCTTTTTCCATATGTTTTAAGCTTATAAGAAGTATTGCTATTCACTCCCATCCCCTGCATTCTCTCGTAAGCATGCCGACCAAGTCTCGGTCAACCCCTATCATGCAGAATCTATTAAGCACTGACACTCTCCAAGAGCGTTCGTGTCGTATCGGACACTTCGACACGTGTCTGACATTCTCCGACACTCTCGAACACTGTTCGACACTCGGTCAACACTTGTCGGAAAATCCGACATCTGGTCAACTTTCTTGACACTCTTCGACACTCGAGTCGGAATCCTGACGTACGAGTTTTCAACATATGATTCCGATATTGATATTAATTTTAAAAATTCAATAAATGATATGTCAATGTGTGTGTGTGTGTGTGTGTGTGTGTGTGTGTGTGTGTGTGTGTGTGTGTGTGAAAAAATAAAACACAATAATAAAAATAATAAATGGAGAAAAAAGAAAAACATAATTTTCTCTTTTCTTCTGATTTCCACTCCTCGTGATACGCAATTCACCCTTTTAGGTTTTTTTTTTTCTCATCTTCCAACATATCTAACATACGAGTCCATAATATGAATCGCTTGTTTTTTCTCCAAATTCTATGAATTATTGAAATAAAGTTGAATTTGTCAAATTGAAATAATGAATGGAAGATTAATGTTTTTTTTTTTTTATATATATTCATTCTAGGCTTTTTTAATTATTTATTTATTTATGGATTTGATTCAAATTAATTTGATTGAAATAATCATTAAAATGATAATTTAATATGTATATATAAAAATATATTTAATATATAACGTGTCCCAACGTGTCGGAATTCTTTATTTTTTGAAAAACGACGTGTCGGCGTGTCGTGTCGTGTCGCATGTTAGTGTCGGTGCTACTTAGTGCAGAACAACAGCATTTAACCTGAAAAACTAAACAATCTTTGCATCAAGTTTTCGTCGTTATTGGGCTTTCGAATTTTCAGGTCAAGACGGTGGATGGAAAACAAGAGGACTAACTTGCGCTGATCGACTTTCGGACCATGATCCCGTGCTGAGTTGGGGGGGTCCCCCCGACGAACGATTGACTACGCAAATCCGTGTTCCATTATAAAAGCTTCAGAGGGCTGATGAATGCAGATTAGTTGAGTCGCCAGTGGATGAAAGTGAAATTTACCAAACATGTCCTTCTGGGTTCACTACATAAATATAGAGGAGGCACCGGGAAAACGGGGTCATTGATGGCAGGAGATTATGTTTAATCTATAGGACAGACACGAAATGAGTTGTATATTTCTGACAAAGGAGAAGTTCCTGTCCGGGAAAAGCGTGCAAGCCAACATGCTTTTTCCCGTTTGATTGATTGCTGTTCATCTTGGGTAGGATTTGACCGGCGTTGAGGTTTAGTGTACACATATGCACGTGGGAGCATGTCAAAGGGCGTGTCCCGGGCACGTTCTTAATCAGGTTTACACCATACGTCAAGTCAAAAAATGGCTTATTTTATCACGAACGGAAAGGGAGTTCGGATGCCTTGAACGAGATGGACATGAAGAGGTTTTAAGTGCGAAAAAGAACCGCTGTTTTGATCAAAACCTAATTGCGTAGCCAAAGCTTAGCCTCTTTCTCTATCTATATTTATAAATAATAAAACCACCGGCGCCATTGAAGACAGTGGGTTTACTCACTATAATATAAGAAAGCGATATTCAAAACTTTGTGTTTACATAGTGGGTTTACTAAAGTCAAACAAGGAATAAATTAGGGATGATGCTAAGATACCCCTTAATAACATTTTTCATTATTTTAGTCACAACCTAATTTTTCAATAGTTATAGAAACACGCCATTTGGCACTCACTTCACGAGTTGTGTTAGAGATTCCTTATGCAATCGTTATGAATTGAAATGATGACGTCACTGAGCATTAGTTACATTTGAATTATCAATTTTACTTCAATTTATATTATAAAATATACTTGTAATTTTAAATTAATTATTTTCATATGAGCTAATCTAGCTAACCTCGATAATCCCATCAGTAAAATTATTGGTAAGTGGATATTTATACTTTATTGGAAGTGGTGATTAGGAAGGAAAAGAATGAAATTGAATGATCAAAAGGAGTAGCCCAAAATAAGAACCATTACAAGGGGATAAAAGGGGATTATAACAATGTTTGGATGCTAAGAAGGGGAAAAATGAAGAAAAATGATTATGAAATATATATTATTTTGTGTACTTAGAAATAGCTATAAAATAAATGTCTAAATGAGATTTAAAATGAACATAAAATCGACATTACTATCTCTCCTAATCTTCCTGTCTCTTCCCTTCCATCCAAACTAACTAGATTGTGCTCTTAAAGCCCCTTCACTTCCCTCCCACTTTTTCGGACCAAACCACATATTAGTTGCATTTGCACCAAGTAAATGACATGATTAGAACAGAGGGTTTGCGGATAATCATTTACTCTCATGCTTTAGCAATTCTTCCTTGATCGGCTAATAATTATTGCTACCCTCAAATTCCATCTAATCACCGAGGTTACCGATCTTGAAATATTCAATTCAGCAAAACCGGCCCGATGTAATGGCAAAGGACCGAATTCGATCGACATAAAGGAAGAGGGGTTGGAACAACTACCATCTTCCCAACTACTTCCTACTCCTCGAAATGGCGACATCCACAATTAATTTGAGAACGCTCCGATTGATGCTGCATGTTATCCCCACAAGGGAGTGTTCCACGCATGTGCTTAAAACGATGATGACGATTAAGTTCTCTCATTAATTACTGAACAGCTGCCACCTCAGACCTGATCGAGTGATAACTATAGGCCTGTCCCTGCGGTGCAGTATGAAAGAAAACGCATCAGCTTTTTGTTCAAGCACTTCTCGAGTCTAATTCAAATGTATTTTGTGGAATAATAGAATTTGTCATTTGAAGTTTTTTATTTTGTTCGAGAGTGTATTTCTTCTATTGTCGAAGCATTTTGAATAGTGTTTGTCCTCAATTTCGCTTTGACTTAAATAGCGCTATGGTGGGGACATTTGTTAATCAAAACCCATAACTTCTGAAATTGAAATTAATCATCAAAAGATATAATATTTTAAAATTATGACTTTCTTGTGATTAGAATAAATCAAACGTGTACTTGAGCATACAGCTGTAAAGGTTGGAGTCGAATGAGTTTTTGTAGTATAAAAAAAGAAGCACCTTTCAACTATGTGGAATTGCGCTTTTTACCTAGCATTTATACTTGCTCAAGTTATAGACCATACGAGATTGCGATAAAAAGCAAGGTTCTTATATTAAATGACTTCACGTCAACTTCACCATGCATGCAATGGCCCACACTATTACATTAGGTGGAAAGACAATGATGGGACTGGCGACTTGAATGTCGATAATTATTGTTATTATATTTCCAATTCATAATTGATAACATGGTAACTTGGTTGCCATTCTTGTAAATGTGCTTTGCATGGATAAGCGGAATAATCGAGAATAAAGCCTCTAGAGAAAAGCCATTTCTACTTTCAAACTTTCGACTTTTTTTCGTCAAATCTTGTATTTTTCATAGTCTAATTTTCATCGAACCAAACATCCGAGATCCTTGAAGACATAAAGATATTAACATGCAAATTTAAATAATTGATTTATTATATATTTGTAAGCTTGAAATTTTGTTTGTTTCCAAAAGTTTAGAGGAAAGCAAGAAGTAAAAGGCAGAAGTTCTTAGAAGGTGCCCCGAACATCCAATCTGAAAAGGCAATATAACGAAAAAAAAAAAGAGTCATGTTCGAATTTTATTTGCTCTAAAGAATATGAAATATCACTAAATACATCTCATTAATTTTAAGATAAAATTGTCGTCTCACCTCTCGATTAGTAGGATAACCAATTCCTGCAATGATATAAAACTAAGATAATCCAATGATTTGTTTTTTTTTTTTTTTTTTTGATTACCTTCCTATGATTTGTTCGTCTAGGCAAATTTTCTTTTAATACACTGTGTGCATATTTATATAGACTAATTGAAGAAAACCATTTAGTAAGGATATTGTTAAAAATCCTTGTTATTTTAGAAACCATTAAATACAAATTATTTTAGTAAGGATTTTGTTAATAAATGCCCAAGCACTTGTTAAATACCTAATTAAATAAAGTTTGTTATTTTTAATACACTATTTCTCTCATGTTATGCATGATCTATGTATTATAAATCAAATATTTTTATAATAAGGCTCCGTTTATTTTGCGAAAAATGAATGATTTAAAAAGTATTTATATAAAAATGATCGTTTATATTGTTTATAAATGTGAATGAACAAAAGAAATATTTTCATCGACCATAAAAATATTTATATGTAAATTGTTATCGGTAGTGAAAATATTTTTCATAAACTAATTAATTCAATCATTACAAGCGATTATTTTTTGGAAAATATTTTCCAAATCACTCATTTTTTGTGAAACAAATGGAAGCCTAAATATGGTTATTAAGTGCCCTGGAAGTGCTTGTTAAGAAGATCCTCTTAGTAATCACCACTTGCTATCCCTACTGTGATAATTCAGCTAATAATATAACAAAATTTTGGTATTGCTTTGACATTTTACTGCTGAATGAATAACTAAAATTACTTAATTAAGAATTCGAGCATAAAGAATACATAGAAGAATGCAAATAAACGTTGGCTCATTCAGAATATGAACAAAAAAATAAGTCATAATGAGAATTATTGCATAGGCATGCATTTTTTTTAATCTCCTTGTCTAACAAAGAAACTGCAATAAAAAGAGTAAAATCCAAATAAATCCATACAACATTTTGGTTGGCTCGAGCTTGTAAGAACAAGGAGGTAATTAAATAAAATAAAATAAAAAGTGAAGGTATAGAGATACTTGTGAGAGTAAGTCTTTTCAAGTCTACTCTATACTTTAAAGCTGCGGATAAACAACAAATCTTAATCCAACACGGTGCCGACTGCACGACATTATGGTAAGGAAATTTACTCGTATCCAACACGGTGCCGAGCCCAAGTTTTGTATTTACCGGAAGTCAAAGAAAATAGTGAGAGAAAGAGATGGCCCAGGACCAGCCCAAGTTTCAGGACTATCAGGGATGGGCCCAAGTTTATATAAGGCAAGAAAATGGTGAGGGAGAGAGCTGATCCATGATGACTTCAGCCAGCCCGAGTTTCAGGGGCTGCCGGGGACGAGCCCAATCCAAGCTTTTCACGAAAAGGAGGAGGAGGAGCCACTTATTGCGTCTCTTAGCACCTTAATCTCACCGGTGGGGATCCCTAATCTTAGTAAACCTTTCGCATTACGGTTAAGAATGGAACTGAGAGAATGTTCGCTCAAGTACTTGCCGCACGACACTTCATTTTGCCTCTATGTTTGTCTCATAGTATGACGTATGTTGCAATTGTTTTGTGACGATTGATGGAACTAAACTCATCAGGAATCGATTAGGTGGGGAAATTAATGCCAATAAAAAAAAAAAAAAGGCCATGGAATGAATTTGATGACCTTCATAAGGATCCTAAGGTTGGTTCAACCGGTGGACCGGCTAGATAAGACTTATTCGACGTGTTGGAAGGCAGCTTATTTTCTCTGTTGGAAAAATGGGTGGTGTTGGAAGTTAGTACTATATGAATCTATCCAAGATAGGTGATTTGCCTATGGAAAATCTAGCATGATACAAGTTTGATTTTTGATTTACTTGAAATTTATCTCACATGCTAATATTGTGGAGTTATTTATGACATTAGTTGCTTATTCTGGGGCTTGGAGTTCCTTGGCATATAGGGGCCTATATTACTACAATTTAATTCCATTTTTCTTGAAAATAAATTAATTCATTGATTTTCTTTGTTGGGTTGGGCTTGTATGGGACTACTGAAGCCGACTGAACTTCATTGGGCTTCAACTTGAGTTCTGTCACTAGAGATTGAACTTAATTTATGAATATTTTAGTTTTTCGAGGATTCAAAAAGGCTATATACAAGGGTTTTGTTGAGCATGCTCGTTTGGTAGCTAATTGTGTGTTATTTGAATTAAGTACTTCCGTGGCACCCTGCTATTTCCACTAGGGGTGAGCGTGGTTCCCGGGTAGAACCGGGAACCGGAGAACCGAACCAGAGGTTCCGGTTCGGTTCCCGTTCTTAAGGGACCGGTTCCGGTTCCCGGTTCCCCTTTTCTGGGAACCGGAACCGGAACCGGATTCGGAACCGGCACGGGGAACCGGAACCGGACCGGTTAGGGCTAAAAAGAAGCCCCAAATGACTTTCACATTTCACAATTCATAGTTTCACACGACACTTTCTTCTCTCTTCGCCCGTTCTCCGCCTCTACTCGACGCAGCCGCCGGTCGCCCTCGACGCCACCGCCGCCGGTCGCCCTCGACGCCATCGCCGCTGACCTCTGGCTTGCTGACCTCCGCTCGACGCCACCTCTTGCCCTCGACGCAGCCGCCAGTCGCCCTCGACGCCACCGCCACTGACATCTGCCTCGTCAATTCCTCCAAGAAGGTTTCAATCTCTCTCTCCATAGAGTCGGATGAGATGCCGTTCAGTGTTGATGTCGTTTCTGATGTGCTGTTTGCGGATATTTTTTCTTTTTTTTCATTTTTGGGCAGATTTTCGCTGCTTCGAGGCTTGATGTCCGCGACGCTTGGCAAATGCCGCAGGTAAATTGGCGACCTTGTTTACTTGCGTTGCGCTACTAGTTAGCGATTGATGGCATCGTTGCTGATCGCTTGAATGTGTCAACGAAGGTCGGCCTTTTAGGCTGTCCCGGTTTGATTGTAGCTTGTAGCGAGTGTATCTGCGATTGGAATTCGGATTCGTCCCATCGTTTGCTTACACAAGCGTTTCCTGACTAGTTTGCGTTTGGAGTCATTTGCCTTAACCTCTTGTCGACATTAAATCCGATATGGGTTGCTCATCTTTTATCTCCTCTTTTAACTAGGGTGGGATTGATGATGGCAAAGATCCGAAACGTGCAGCCATGAGGGAACTAAAAGAAGAGACGGGAGTCTCGTTGGCTGAAATTCTGGCGGAGGTTGGAGATTGTGGTTTATCTCGTACAATTCCTCCTTGATTCGTTGGTTTTGCTCTATGAATAAGATTGGGTACCTTTACACTGGGGAAATATGAAGGTTCTGTCTTCACCTTAAGGAGTTATTAGTAAGAAAGCTCTTAGTAGATCATCCATTCTAGAAGATTACCAGATTGCTCGGGGGGTGATCACTTGTCATCTAGAGTTCTGAGTACTTATGCCTGATTTTTTTTTCCTTTTTCTCATGAAGATGTGAGCTTTCTTTTTTTCTTTGCTAGACTTGGGATTTCTCTAGATGAGTTAACATAACAAGCTAAATTGGGAAGCCTGACATTGTTGAGAACTATATGTAATGCATGCCGTATCTGATGTGCTCTTTTGTGCATTGGTTTAGATGTAATTGCTGTTACAGTCTTCTTCCACAGTGACTTTACTCCATTGCCTGGTTTGGATTCATGGTCTTGGTTCTCATATTGTGAATCCTTGCAGCCTGCTGCGAAAATAAAGAATCTTAGTGTTTGGAATGAATGAAGTGCTTTATTATTTATTTATCTTTTTGGCAGAGAGTTATGTGCTTGTTTCTGCTAAATGGACGACGAAAAGGTGTGAGCGTATGTAGATGGGTTGAAGATTGGGATTATAACAAAATGATAATATGCAACAAGTCTTACATCTTTTCAAGTAGCATTTGTCCATCTTTTTTTTTTGGTATTTGAATCAAAGGTCACCAGATAGTTGGTCTTCTTCTGTAAATGAACTAGATTCACTCTTGATTGCAGGTGTCAGCTGTGCATCAAGAATGTTATGGAGTAAACAACGTCCAAGACTTCACTTCATGGGTTTGCAGGGCATGTGAAACGCCTGATGTGAGGAGGCAGTGTTGTCTTTGTCCGATAGAAGGTTAGATCAGTGAAGAACTTGTAATCGATGCCACAAATAAAGGGAATATAGCTTGGCTAATTAATCATTCGGTAAGTTCCAATAGAAGCATTTTTTTAACTAAAAAAAAAAAAAAAAGAACCTGTTAGAACCTGGAACCGACCCCGGAACCTCCGTGACGGGGGTAGGTTCCAGGTTCTTGGTTCTCGACGGGTGGTTCCAGATTCCAAAAAGTGAGGAACCTGTACCCGAGGGTAGATTCCAGGTTCCAAGCGGAACCTGTAAGGAACCGGGAACCACTCACCCCTAATTTCCGCTATCGCTTTAGATACTTCCTCAGCTTTAACCAAAAAAATATTTCTCTTACTGAAAAAGGTGGTAAGGTCAGCAAGAAGATTGAATTTACTGGTCATGATTCACCAATCACTGCAATCAGGCACTCACCAAAAATTAAAAATTAAAAAGACTTGGGTTCATGTTGGACCAAGCGATCTTGAGTGATCAAATATGCTAAGCTCACGTGTCATCCACCAACATGAGGATTCAGATCAATCAATCCATGCGAGAATGCGCCGTGAAATGTGGAGACGACGCTTTAATTACCTTATCATGCAGGGAAGATCGGTTTTCAGGGTGGAATCAATCCCTTTCTTTTTTCGAAATTAAAGAATCGTCGAGAGCGATATAATTACTCTCGTTATTGGTAGGTTCCAGAACATCCGGAGATGAAAAATCTAAATATATGAACACATCCCAATATCGCTTGATTGAAGGGTGTGATAATTAAACTCCAAAGTATGACTATGAACAAAGTTAGAGCTTGAGACAAATTCTATGTTTTCATCCAAATATCTTACTGTCCAATTACAGACTTCTATTTCCTAAAAAATAATAAACTAAACACACTAATTTTTTTGAAAAAAATAAAAGAAAGTATATGTAATTTGTCAAGTCCAATTCAGTTCTCCTTTTGGAACAAGTAACTGGACCACCTGAGTACTGGTTTCATTTTTAGAAATTAGGAATCAAATCGATATTCTCGAAAACCAAACCGAGCTGGCCAGTTCAAACGGTCCGTTTTACATATTCCTATGATTGATGATTTCATATTTATCTCAAATAATCGTATAATTTATTTAGGGTTATTATTAGAGGGAATGATGTGGATTCCCTTTTTCCCCAACTTTATTTTTGTTCTTTTTTCCAGCTATAAGTGGAATTTGGTTGAGTACTCCAGTTTTCCCAACCTATGCTCCCCCCACTAAGTCCAACCCCCATCTATTCCTATTAATGTCATGATCCATTTTCTTAAAAAAGCCTATGGTCCATGTAGTGTCTACGAGTGAAGTCTTCCACAAAGCATACTCTGTAACATGAAGCAAAATACTCAAATTTCCTCTGCAAAGGACATGTGACTCTGACAATTTAGCCAACAAAAAAAATGAGTATTTTCTGTCGAACCGATGCGACTTTCAAAGGCTTTGAAGAGGACCCGCGTTTGGTATATCCTCGAAACATGGCAGTCTTGCCGGCACTCGAGCGAGTGGAATATTGATAGTTGCAAAAAAACAAATAGTGATCGTTGCAGAGTGAAGAGATGGAAGAAGTGCGTTCCTCGTGACGCCTCGACCTCGGTGCCACACACTTCCATACATAAACCAGTAGCTAAAGGGAGAGTTGAGTCACGCGTTCCCCTGCTTTTGCTCTGTTTCCTTGTCTCTGCGTGCGCGCGTCTCTGAGGGAGGGAGAGAGAGAGAGGATGCCTGAGTACTGCGTGACCGGAGGAACGGGGTTCATCGCGGCGTACCTGGTGAAGTCCCTCCTCGAGAACGGACATGCCGTTCGGACTACGGTCCGAGACCCTGGTAAGGGAAAGGAACGAGTAGTAGTCTAGCCGGTCTTTTTCGCTGTTTACTCCCAAGAGAAAAGAGGCGACATCTTTTCACTGTCTTTTGAAAAATGTCTTTTCCTGGGGGAGAACAGGGGATGATGGCAAGGTCGGGTTTCTGATGGAGTTGAAGGGAGCCAAAGAGAGGCTGAGGATAATGAAAGCGGATCTGATGGTGGAAGGAAGCTTCGATGCGGCCGTCGATGGCGTCGATGGCGTCTTCCACACCGCCTCCCCTGTACTCGTCCCTTACGATGACGACGTCCAGGTGAAATCTCTGTGTCTCACTGGTCAGCTTCCGTTCGCCTTAGCAATAACCTAACTGCGTCTGATTCTGACTCCTCCGGGTGATTCTTGATGCCATTTCAGGCAAATTTAATTGATCCGAGTATAAACGGCACCTTGAACGTGCTCAAATCCTGTTCGAAAGCGAGTAGCGTGAAGAGGGTCGTCCTCACTTCTTCCTGCTCTGCGATAAGATACCGAGACGACGTTCAGCAGGTTTCGCCCCTCAACGAATCGCACTGGAGCGATCCCGAGTACTGTAAACGCTACAATGTGAGATATATTGGAGTGCGTTACTCTAATTAGAAACTCTACAATACTGAGTACTGCCAAAATTATTGTTGCTTCACTTAATGCAGCTTTGGTATCCATTTGCGAAAACCATTGCCGAGAAGGAAGCGTGGAAAGCGGCGGAACAGTATGGGATCGATCTAGTGGTGGTGAACCCGTCTTTAGTGATCGGACCATTGCTCGCTCCACAACCGACGAGTTCATTGCTTTTGACACTCGCCATCGTGAAAGGTTAGTTGTACCATCACCAGCATCGCACCCACTGCGCACTTCCCTTCAGCTGATTCACGAATTGTCCTCCGTCGGTTAAGCAATTCATATCAACATTAATACGCCACCACTAGTTCTGCACCGCAAAAAGTTGTGCTGAAGTACATCAATTCCGAGCACTGCTTGTTAATTAGTACATACCTGTTTGAATAACTTCGAAACCTGATCAAATTGGACGATGATGCCGGCTTTGCTCGAGCCAATGGGGAGAATCTATTTCTCCTTAAATTGGCTTGATTCAGCGACATGCATACTGTTAGAAGTATTTGTTTCTTTCACCGGTGAGGAAAAATTTAAAGTCCACCGGCGCCATCTCCAGGTCTACGAGGCGAGTTTCCCAACATGACAGTCGGGTTTGTGCACATCGATGACGTGGTTGCTGCGCACATCTTGGCCATGGAGGAAAAGAGAGCCTCAGGGAGGCTCATCTGTTCAAGCTCGGTGGCTCATTGGTCTCAAATCATTGAGATGCTCAGGACCAAGTATCCACAATACCCCTTTGAGAACAAGTGAGTATATAACAACAAAGGCCGCCTTACTATGCTCTACTTCGCTACTATCAGCACAGTCTCTTTCAAGAAATCATTGTCCTAACTTGTGCTAGCACGTTCAAGTTTGGTGTCTTCTACTGTGTTTAGTTGTATGTTCTACCTAAATCCATAACATTGACCTGCAGAGTTTCTCTCTATTTCGAACGTTGTAGGTGCGGCAGCCAGAGCGGAGATGATAATCCACACAGCATGGACGGCGGCAAGATAATGGAGCTGGGGCTTCCTCCATTGAAATCTCTCGAGCAGATGTTTGATGACTGCATCAAGAGCTTCCAAGACAGAGGCTTTCTGTGAAGGCAGTCCTGTTTCTGAGAGCAGAGATGGAATAAACCGAAACTCCGCTAAATAATGGAGGTCATTTGCAATCCCGGTTTCTTATCTTATGGTTCATGTATGGTGTGGTCCCCTTGAGGTTTCCTAACGTTGGAAACATGTGGAAGAATTAGACTCCAAGTTAAAAGTCCTAACCTCCAAAAAAATTAAAACATTAATCGCTTGATTCATCTTTTTTCAATGTCAACCTAATTTAATCATGGGAATGGCTAAAAAGAGACCAAATTATACTCTTAAATGAGCCGTTGGCTCTTTTGGACATCTCCAACCGGTTCTCTCCTTCCTCTTTGTTTGTTTACTCTGTTTTGATTGAGAAAGCAAGTAAATAGATTATTAGATTGGGAAAAAAAAGTAGAGAGTTAATCCTATTACACACCCAAGAGAAAAAATTAGTCAATAATTTTCAATAACTACAAATATACATATTTGGTTGGAAAAACTACAACATAATTAAGTAATTGAGATGATATTTCTTTTTCTAATTACATATATACCAGTTTGGTCTAGGTGAATAGGCGGGCAATTTCTTGCCTAGAATCGGGAATTGAACAGGCCCCCATGGGCACGACCGGTTCCAATTTGATTTCGGGTAGTCCATGCGATTCCCAGTTCTTTTGCACATCCTCACCAATGCCCAGGTCTCGTCACATGATTTTTCGGCCTAAACAAGACACATGGACGTCATATTAACACCGTTTGCTTTCTAGTGTCCATATAGATATGTTTTTAACGGTTCTCATTTCTAAAATCTTGACAAAATGTAAAGGTGTCACACATATATAAATTTGAGATTTTTGACTTTGCTAAAAAAAAGTTTAGGGTAAATATATCACGGTGCACATAATTTGAGATTTTTTATGACTTTTTTCCTAAAAAAATTGTAAAGGTAGAGGACTTAGTTAGACAAATTAAAATTACAAAGTTACATGTATGAAAGAGTAGAATTATTCTCTCTCTTTTATGCATTTGGCTAGTAATCAATTAGCTGAACTTTTTCTCATTCTTGCTCAACTCATTCTCGTTTCTTCTCATTCTTGCTCAACTCATTCTCGTTTCTACAAACAAACGTAACCAATCAAGATGCTCCCATGTTATGCCGATTCAAGGGGTGATCGGTTCTAATTATAGTCTAGTCTCACCCTTGAACTAGGAACCAAATCGAAGGTCCTTGAAACTGGACTGGATTGGACTGAACTAACTAGTCCAATCCGATTCCCGGGCAGTCCGATGGAATTAGTTGAGTTTAAAAGAAAAAATGGCTTAAATTCCATGAGAGGTGAAAGAGACTCAAAGAAAGGCAAATACCAAAAGAAGAGAGTAGGTGTGAGACCGAAAGAGGAGAGAAGGTATTCATAAGACATTTAAAAAAAAAATATTCAATTCGGTTCCTCTCTTGGAATCGGGAACCGGATCGCTAGACACTAGTTCCACTTTTATGTCTAGGAATTGAACCGGTACTCTCAAGAACTAGACTTAACTGACCGATTCAGTTCGATGAGGGCGATTATTTGTCTTGTTCACCCTTAGCTGATTCTCCAAATTAAATGATTAGCAGAATTTTTAGAAATAGCATTTATTGAAATTAGGCACAAATTGATATACTTAAAATGTTCTTTATGCGTTGGAGCTTATATATTTAAAATAATGGAAAACAAAATTATAGAAACAATTTTGGTTCATGTAAAACAAGACAGATACCAAATGAGTTCTAAATCGATTATATAGATTCCAATTCAATCTTAAATTTTGAATTTTGTCGATACAATCCTAAATATTTGTACAAAATTTCAATATAGTGATCTCAGGTAATTGTCATCAGGAATCAAGCTGATTTGATGTCGAATTGTCTCTTGTCGTCCGGTGTGCTATAATGATGTAGACAACTTTACTTGAACCAACATTCTATGTGGACCATCAATTTAGTGTTTTTCCCAATATCAAATAGCTGAAAAGACTACATTAAATTTCACGTAAAAGTTTAGTATTATATTAACAAAATTTAAAAAAATTAAAGATTAAATTGATTAAGGTTTATTTTTTTTCGGTCGAAATTTGATTAAGATTGAATCGACGATTTTCTCCATGTACAATTATACTAAAAAAGAAGTCTCTCTCCGTCTTTTGAAGTGCTTAATCAAGCTGGGTTGCTGTCAGAGTAAAATTAATGAGCACCAGATTATTGTGAGAGGAAAGCCAACAAAAGTGCAGGTGTCGTCCTGATGAGATACGCTATATTGTCCATGCAACCTAAAATACACATTTTTTTCGTGATCTCAGGTAAGCTACCTATCTTTGTAATAGTTCGTCATTTTCAATTAATGCTTAATAAAGAAATTAGCTTTTTCCCAGACTAAATATTGCCAAAAATATGAAAGCGAAAAATAAATGTTTCCATTTGAATTTGTCCCCGCAAATTGGTAAAAACTTAATAGACCATTTTAGGGATATGGAAAACGCAGTTGTCAAAGGGGGAAAAACCTACAAAAATGTGAAGTTTTTTCCATATGTTTTAAGCTTATAAGAAGTGTTGCTATTCACTCCCATCCCCTGCATTCTCTCGTAAGCATGCCGACCAAGTCTCGGTCAACCCGTATCATGCAGACCAACAGCATTTAACCTGAAAAACTAAACAATCTTTGCATCAAGTTATCGTCGTTATTGGCCTTTCGAATTTTCAGGTCAAGACGGTGGATGGAAAACAAGAGCACTAACTTGCGCTGATCGACTTTCGGACCATGATCCCGTGCTGAGTTGGGGGGGTCCCCCCGACGAACGATTGACTACGCAAATCCGTGTTCCATTATAAAAGCTTCAGAGGGCTGATGAATGCAGATTAGTTGAGTCGTCAGTGGATGAAAGTGAAATTTACCAAAACATGTCCTTCTGGGTCCACTACATAAATATAGAGGAGGCACCGGGAAAACGGGGTCATTGATGGCAGGAGATTATGTTTAATCTATAGGACAGACACGAAATGAGTTGTATATTTCTGACAAAGGAGAAGTTAGGTGAATAGCTCCTGTCCGGGAAAAGCGTGCAAGCCAACATGCTTTTTCCCGTTTGATTGATTGCTGTTCATCTTGAGTAGGATTTGGCCGGCGTTGAGGTTTAGTGTACACATATGCACGTGGGAGCATGTCAAAGGGCGTGTCCCGGGCACGTTCTTAATCAGGTTTTTTTTTTTTTTGTCAGTCATACTCTATTCATATTCTACACTCACTCTCAGACTTTTACCTGCCTCTTGCAAGACGTGAGAGTCGAAACCCACTCGAAACTTACGCGTCCCCACCATATCCCCCCAAGAAGGTGGGGATTTGAACCCCTCACCTCCATACGTCAAGTCAAAAAATGGCTTATTTTATCACGAACAGACAGGGAGATCGGATGCCTTGAACGAGATGGACATGAAGAGGTTTTAAGTGCAAAAAAGAACCGTTGTTTTGATCAAAACCTAATTGTGTAGCCAAAGCTTAGCCTCTTTCTCTATCTATATTTATAAATAATAAAACCACCGGCGCCATTGAAGACAATGGGTTTACTCACTATAGTATAAGAAAGCAATATTCGAAACTTTGTATTTACATAGTGGGTTTACTAAAGTCAAACAAGGAATAAATTAGGGATGATGCTAAGATACCCCTTAATAACAATTGTCATTATTTTAGTCACAACCTAATTTTTTAATAGTTATAGAAACACGCCATCTGGCACTCACTTCACGAGTTGTGTTAGAGATTCCTTATGCATTCGTTATGAATTGAAATGATGACGTCAACTGAGCATTAGTTACGTTTGAATTATCAATTTTACTTCAATTTATATTATAAAATATACTTGTAATTTTAAATTAATTATTTTCATATGAACTAATCTAGCTAACCTTGGTAATCCCATCAGTAAACTTATTGGTAAGTGGATATTTATACTTTATTGGAAGCGGTGATTAGGAAGGAAAAGAATGAAATTGAATGATCACAAGAAGTAGCCCAAAATAAGAACCATTACAAGGGGATAAAAGGCGATTATAACAATGTTTGGATGCTAACAAGGGGAAAAAATGAAGAAAAAGGATTATGAAATATGTATTATTTTGTGTACTTAGAAATAGATATAAAATAAATGTCTAAATGAGATTTAAAATGAACATAAAATCGACATTCCTGTCTCTTCCCTTCCATCCAAACTAACTAGATTGTGCTCTTAAAGCCTCTTCACTTCCCTCCCACTTTTTCGGACCAAACCACATATTAGTTGCATTTGCACCAAGTAAATGACATGATTAGAACAGAGGGTTTGCGGATAATCATTTACTCTCATGCTTTAGCAATTCTTCCTTGATCGGCTAATAATTATTGCTACCCTCAAATTCCATCTAATCACCGAGGTTACCGATCTTGAAATATTCAATTTAGCAAAACCGGCCCGATGTAATGGCAAAGGACCGAATTCGATCGACATAAAGGAAGAGGGGTTGGAACAACTACCATCTTCCCAACTACTTCCTACTCCTCGAAATGGCGACATCCACAATTAATTTGAGAACGCTCCGATTGATGCTGCATGTTATCCCCACAAGGGAGTGTTCCACGCATGTGCTTAAAACGATGATAACGATTAAGTTCTCTCATTAATTACTGAACAGCTGCCACCTCAGACTTGATCGAGTGATAACTATAGGCCTGTCCCTGCGGTGCAGTATGAAAGAAAACGCATCAGCTTTTTGTTCAAGCACTTCTCGAGTCTAATTCAAATGTAGTTTGTGGAATAATAGAATTTGTCATTTGAAGTTTTTTATTTTGTTCGAGAGTGTATTTCTTCTATTGTCGAAGCATTTTGAATAGTGTTTGTCCTCAATTTCGCTTTGACTTAAATAGCGCTGTGGTGAGGACATTTGTTAATCAAAACCCATAACTTCTGAAATCGAAATTAATCATCAAAAGATATAATATTTTAAATTTATGACTTTCTTGTGATTAGAATAAATCAAACGTGTACTTGAGCATACACCTGTAAAGGTTGGAGTCGAATGAGTTTTTGTAGTATAAAAAAAGAAGCACCTTTCAACTATGTGGAATTGCGCTTTTTACCTAGCATTTATACTTGCTCAAGTTATAGACCATACGAGATTGCGATAAAAAGCAAGGTTCTTATATTAAATGACTTCACGTCAACTTCACCATGCATGCAACGGCCCACACTATTACATTAGGTGGAAAGACAATGATGGGACTGGTGACTTGAATGTCGATAATTATTGTTATTATATTTCCAATTCATAATTGATAACATGGTAACTTGGTTGCCATTCTTGTAAATGTGCTTTGCATGGATAAGCGGAATAATCGAGAATAAAGCCTCTAGAGAAAAGCCATTTCTACTTTCAAACTTTCGACTTTTTTTCGTCAAATCTTGTATTTTTCATAGTCTAATTTTCATCGAACCAAACACCCGAGATCCTTGAAGACATAAAGATATTAACATGCAAATTTAAATAATTGATTTATTATATATTTGTAAGCTTGAAATTTTGTTTGTTTCCAAAAGTTTAGAGGAAAGCAAGAAGTAAAAGGCAGAAGTTCTTAGAAGGTGCCCCGAACATCCAATCTGAAAAGGCAATATAACGAAAAAAAAAAGAGTCATGTCCGAATTTTATTTGCTCTAAAGAATATGAAATATCACTAAATACATCTCATTAATTTTAAGATAAAATTGTCGTCTCACCTCTCGATTAGTAGGATAACCAATTCCTGCAATCATATAAAACTAAGATAATCCTATGATTTGTTTTTTTTTTTTTTTTTTTGATGACCTTCCTGTGATTTGTTCGTCTAGGCAAATTTTCTTTTAATACACTGTGTGCATATTTATATAGACTAATTGAAGAAAACCATTTAGTAAGGATATTGTTAAAAATCCTTGTTATTTTAGAAACCATTAAATACAAATTATTTTAGTAAGGATTTTGTTAATAAATGCCCAAGCACTTGTTAAATACCTAATTAAATAAAGTTTATTATTTTTAATACACTATTTCTCTCATGTTATGCATGATCTATGTATTATAAATCAAATATTTTTATAATAAGGCTCCGTTTATTTTGCGAAAAATGAATGATTTAAAAGTATTTATATAAAAATGATCGTTTATATTGTTTATAAATGTGATCTGAACAAAAGAAATATTTTCATCGACCATAAAAATATTTATATGTAAATTTTTATCCGTAGTGAAAATATTTTTCATAAACTAATTAATTCAATCATTACAAGCGATTATTTTTTGGAAAATATTTTCCAAATCACTCATTTTTTGTGAAACAAACGGAAGCCTAAATATGGTTATTAAGTGTCCTGGAAGTGCTTGTTAAGAAGATCCTCTTAGTAATCACCACTTGCTATCCCTACTGTGATAATTCAGCAAAAAATATAACAAAATTTTGGTATTGCTTTGACATTTTACTGCTGAATGAATAACTAAAATTATTTAATTAAGAATTCGAGCATAAAGAATACATAGAAGAATGCAAATAAACGTTGGCTCATTCAAAATATGAACAAAAAAATAAGTCATAATGAGAATTATTGCATAGGCATGCATTTTTTTTAATCTCCTTGTCTAACAAAGAAACTGAAATAAGAAGAGTAAAATCCAAATAAATCCATAAATAAGAAGAGTAAAATCCAAATAAATCCATACAACATTTCGGTCAGCTCGAGCTTGTAAGTTCAAAGAGGTAATTAAATAAAATAAAATAAAATAAAAGTGAAGGTATAGAGATACTTGTGAGAGTAAGCTTTTCAAGTCTACTCTATACTTTAAAGGAATTAAACAACAAATCTTAATCCAACACGGTGCCGACTGCCGACATTATGGTAAGGAAATTTACTCGTATCCAACACGGTGCCGAGCCCGAGTTTTGTATTTACCGTAAGTCAAAGAAAATGGTGAGAGAAAGAGATGGCCCAGGACCAGCCCAAGTTTCAGGACTATCAGGGATGGGCCCAAGTTTATATAAGGCAAGAAAATGGTGAGGGAGAGAGCTGATCCATGATGACTTCAGCCAGCCCGAGTTTCAGGGGCTGCCGGGGACGAGCCCAATCCAAGCTTTTCACGAAAAGGAGGAGGAGGAGCCACTTATTGCGTCTCTTAACACCTTAATCTCACCGGTGGGGATCCCTAATCTTAGTAAACCTTTCGCATTACGGTTAAGAATGGAACTGAGAGAATGTTCGCTCAAGTACTTGCCGCACAACACTTCATTTTGCCTCTATGATTGTCTCATAGTATGACGTATGTTGCAATTGTTTTGTGACGATTGATAGAACTAAACTCATCAGGAATCGATTAGGTGAGGAAATGAATGCCAATAAAAAATAAAAAATAAAAAGGCCATGGAATGAATTTGATGACCTTCATAAGGATCCTAAGGTTGGTTCAACCGGTGGACCGGCTAGATAAGACTTATTCGACGTGTTGGAAAGCAGCTTATTTTCTCTATTGGAAAAATGGGTGGTGTTGGAAGTTAGTACTATATGAATCTATCCAAGATAGGTGATTTGCCTATGGAAAATCTAGCATGATACAAGTTTGATTTTCGATTTACTTGAAATTTATCTCACATGCTAATATTGTGGAGTTATTTATGACATTAGTTGCTTATTCTGGGGCTTGGAGTTCCTTGGCATATAGGGGCCTATATTACTACAATTTAATTCCATTTTTCTTGAAAATAAATTAATTCACTGATTTTCTTTGTTGGGTTGGGCTTGTATGGGACTACTGAAGCCGACTGAACTTCATTGGACCTTGTATTTGTTGAGCATGCTCGTTTGGTAGCTAATTGTGTGTTATTTGAATTAAGTACTTCCGTGGCATCCTGCTATTTCCGCTGTCGCTTTAGATACTTCCTCAGCTTTAACCAAAAAAATATTTCTCTTACTGAAAAAGGTGGTGAGGTCAGCAAGAAGATTGAATTTACTGGTCATGATTCACCAATCACTGCAATCAGGCACTCACCAAAAATTAAAAATTAAAAAGACTCGGGTTCATGTTGGACCAAGCGATCTTGAGTGATCAAATATGCTAAGCTCACGTGTCATCCACGAACATGAAGATTCAGATCAATCAATCCATGCGAGAATGCGCCGTGAAATGTGGAGACGACGCTTTAATTACCTTATCATGCAGGGAAGATCGATTTTCAGGGTGGAATCAATCCCTTTCTTTTTTCGAAATTAAAGAATCATCGAGAGCGATATAATTACTCTCGTTATTGGCAGGTTCCAGAACATCCGGAGATGAAAAATCTAAATATATGAACACATCCCAATATCACTTGATTGAAGGGCGTGATAATTAAACTCCAAAGTATGACTATGAACAAAGTTAGAGCATGAGACAAATTCTATGTTTTCATCCAAATATCTTACTATCCAATTACAGACTTCTATTTCCTAAAAAGTAAAAAAACTAAACTCACTAATTTTTTTGAAAAAAATAAAAGAAAGTATATGTAATTTGTCAAGTCCAATTCAGTTCTCCTTTTGAAACAAGTAACTGGACCACCTGAATACCGGTTTCATTTTTAGAAATTAGGAATCAAATCGATATTCCCGAAAACCAAACCGAGCTAGCCAGTTCAAACGGTCCGTTTTACATATTCCTATGATTGATGATTTCATATTAATCTCAAATAATCGTATAATTTATTTAGGGTTATTATTAGAGGGAATGATGTGGATTCCCTTTTTCCCCCACTTTATTTTTGTTCTTTTTCCAGCTATAAGTGGAATTTGGTTGGGTACTCCACTTTTCCCAACCTATGCTCCCCCCACTAAGTCCAACCCCCATCTATTCCTATTAATGTCATGATCCATTTTCTCAAAAAAGCCTATGGTCCATGTAGTGTCTACGAGTGAAGTCTTCCCCAAAGCATACTCTGTAACATGAAGCAAAATACTCAAATTTCCTCTGCAAAGGACATGTGACTCTGACGCCCTTTTCTTTGGAATTTAGCCAACAAAAAAAATGAGTATTTTCTGTCGAACCGATGCGACTTTCAAAGGCTTTGAAGAGGACCCGCGTTTGGTATATCCTCGAAACATGGCAGTCTTGCCGGCACTCGAGCGATTGGAATATTGATAGTTGCAAAAAACAAATAGTGATCGTTGCAGAGTGAAGAGACGGAAGAAGTGCGTTCCTCGTGACGCCTCGACCTCGGTGCAACACACTTCCATACATAAACCAGTAGCTAAAGGGAGAGTTGAGTCACGCGTTCCCCTGCTTTTGCTCTGTTTCCTTGTCTCTGCGTGCGCGCGTCTCTGAGGGAGGGAGAGAGAGAGAGGATGCCTGAGTACTGCGTGACCGGAGGAAAGGGGTTCATCGCGGCGCACCTGGTGAAGTCCCTCCTCGAGAAGGGACATGCCGTTCGGACTACGGTCCGAGACCCTGGTAAGGGAAAGGAACGAGTAGTAGTCTAGCCGGTCTTTTTCGCTGTTTACTCCCAAGAGAAAAGAGGCGACATCTTTTCACTGTCTTTTGAAAAATGTCTTTTCCTGGAGGCGAACAGGGGATGATGGCAAGGTCGGGTTTCTGAAGGAGTTGAAGGGAGCCAAAGAGAGGCTGAGGATAATGAAAGCGGATCTGATGGTGGAAGGAAGCTTCGATGCGGCCGTTGATGGCGTCGATGGCGTCTTCCACACCGCCTCCCCTGTTCTCGTCCCTTACGATGACAACGTCCAGGTGAAATCTCTGTGTATCATTGGCCAGCTTCCGTTCGCCTTAGCAACAACCTAACTGTGTCTGATTCTGACTCCTCCTGGTGATTCTTGAATTGCGATTTCAGGCAAATTTAATTGATCCGTGTATAAACGGTACCTTGAACGTGCTCAAATCCTGTTCGAAAGCGAGTAGCGTGAAGAGGGTCGTCCTCACTTCTTCCTGCTCTGCGATAAGATACCGAGACGACGTTCAGCAGGTTTCGCCCCTCAACGAATCGCACTGGAGCGATCCCGAGTACTGTAAACGCTACAATGTGAGATATATTGGAGTGCGTTACTCTAATTAGAAACTCTACAATACTGAGTACTGCCAAAATTATTGTTGCTTCACTTAATGCAGCTTTGGTATCCATTTGCGAAAACCATTGCCGAGAAGGAAGCGTGGAAAGCGGCGGAACAGTATGGGATCGATCTAGTGGTGGTGAACCCATCTTTAGTGATCGGACCATTGCTCACCCCGCAACCGACTAGTACATTGCTTTTGACACTTGCCATCGTGAAAGGTTAGTTGTACCATCACCAGCATCACACCCACAGCGGACTTCCCTTATCTGATTCACGAATTGTCCTCCATCAGTTAAGCAATTCATATCAACATTAATTCGCCATCAAGTCACCGCATCCACTAGTTCTGCACCGCAAAAAGTTGTGCTGAAGTACATCAATTCCGAGCACTGCTTGTTAACTAGTACACACCTGTTTGAATAACTTTGAAACCTGATCAAATTGGATGGTGATGGTGGTTCTGCTCGAGCCAACGGGGAGAATCTATTTCTCCTTGAATTGGCTTGATTCAGCGACATGCATACCATTAGAAGTATATGTTTCTTTCACCGGTGAGGAAAAATTTAAAGTCCACCGGCGCCATCTCCAGGTCTACGAGGCGAGTTTCCCAACATGACAGTCGGGTTTGTGCACATCGATGACGTGGTTGCTGCGCACATCTTGGCCATGGAGGAAAAGAGAGCCTCAGGGAGGCTCATCTGTTCAAGCTCGGTGGCTCATTGGTCTCAAATCATTGAGATGCTCAGGGCCAAGTATCCACAATACCCCTTTGAGAACAAGTGAGTATATAACAACAGAGGCCGCCATTACTATGCTCTACTTCGCTACTATCATCACAGTCTCTTTCAAGAAATCATTGTCCTAACTTGTGCTAGCACGTTCAAGTGTGGTGTCTTCTACTGTGTTTAGTTGTATGTCCTACATGAATCCATAACATTGACCTGCAGAGTCTCTCTCTATTTCGAACGTTGTAGGTGCGGCAGCCAGAGCGGAGATGATAATCCACACAGCATGGACGGCGGCAAGATAATGGAGCTGGGGCTTCCTCCGTTGAAATCTCTGGAGCAGATGTTTGATGACTGCATCAAGAGCTTCCAAGACAGAGGCTTTCTGTGAAGGCAGTCCTGTTTCTGAGAGCAGAGATGGAATAAACTGAAACTCGGCTAAATAATGGAAGCCATTTGCAATTCTGGTTTCTTAGCTTATGGTTCATGTATGTGTCTTCTCCCCTACTGATGAAATCAAGCACACGCTTGGGGAGTATGTAGGTCTGTTTGTTCACCCTCCTCCCTCCCTCCATATCAATCTATTTTCTCAGCTCAAGCATGAAGTCAATCCCATAAATGTTATCCTTTAAGGGACTTTTTGGTTTTTGTCAAACAAAAGTCGACATATCATCGATATTTATATCCCTTAAAAATTTTCAAAAACAAATAGTACTTATGAGAAGAAAAGAGTACTAAAAATCAAGAAGTGAATTCTTTCGGATCCTCTCAAATGAAATATAACTAAGAATTCTATTTTCAAAAAAGGATTTAAGATTTGTAAAATGACTAAACATTACTTGTTATGATCGACCTCAAGCACTCAAAAAGAAAATTACTCCTGCAAGAGCAATAAGAGCCATCACTAAAATCACACATTTATGATCAAAGAAAAAAAATTATCTTTTCCTTACCTTGCACAGAGAGAGAATAAAGAATATACGAAAGCTCGTGAAGGAGCCGAGAAGTCTACCTAGACTCGGGTTCATGTCAAACCGAGAGATTCGAATAATTAGATTTTCTGAATCCACATGTGTCATTCACCAATTTCAACAATTCAGATCGCTTAATTCAACACGAAACGCGAGAGACGACGCTTATACCTTAGGGAGGATCTATCTTACAGAGAGTCTTGGCATTGTTTAGAGTGATTATCATGGAACTAATTACTCATTCCCTGCTTCAAAATATTTCCTTGAACGCATCATGCGAAATCCGTGGAGCCCGTTCCTCCCTTCGTAATATTCCTTTCGCCAAACGTGTCTAGACTTTGACATCATTTCCCTGGAATTTAGCCAACAAACACCATACATCTTCGATAAATAAATGCATCTTTTGGAGGCACGAAGCCGACCGCTTATGGCAGATCCATGAGACCTGTAGCCTTTCCGAAACTATAACAATTTGAATAGTGATCAATGATCGAAGCTGAGTAATAGACAGAGAAATGCATTCTTGGCGACGCCTTAACCGCAGAGCAACCCCATTTTCCATACATAAAGGGTAGCTTCAGGGACAGTTGACTAGCGCGTTCCCCTGCTTTTATTGGGTTTCTGTGTCTTTTTCTTGGGGGAAAACAGGGATGAGGGCGAGGTTGGGCATCTGAAGGAGTTCAAGGGAGCGAAAGAGAGGCCGAGGATAATGAAAGCTGCTCTGATGGTGGAAGGAAGCTTCAATGAGGCCGTTCATGGCGTCGATGGCGTCTTCCACACCGCCTCCCCTGTCATTGTCCCTTATGATGACAATGTCCGGGTAAAATCTTTGTGTCGCTGGTCGCCTTCCGTTTGCTTTAGTAATAAGTAAACTGTGTCTGATTCTGACGCGATGCAAGATACTGATCACTGTGAGGATGTTCTTGTCGTGAACACATATAGAGGATTGAAATTCATTCAGTAACAGATTGCGAAAGAAGAGTTCGTTGCATAGAACATCCTCGAGGGTGGTGTTGTAGCCATGTCTGTTGCAAAGATCAAGTTGAATAGTGCAGTGCAGCGGAATGAAGTGATGTGTTTTTCTATGACAGATCGGGCGTATGAATATTTAAGCTACACTTGAAGAGTGCAGTTGTGTTGTCGGATGTTGGAACTCTGGTCGAACTTAAGGATGGCTACTTTGTGTTAGGATCGAAATGCACATTGTAATACTGGCTGCCGAGCTTAAACATGTCTTTCCTGACTCCTGTGGATGATTCTTGGCGTGCGATTTCAGGCAAATTGAATTTATCCATGTATAAAGGGCACGGTGATAGTGCTCAGATCCCATTTGAGAGCGAGTAGTGTAAAGAGGGTCGTTCATACCTCCTTCCTGCTCCACGATAAGATACCGAGACGACGTTCAGAAGGTTTTGCCCTTCAATGAATAGCACTGGAGTGATACTGAGTAATGTACACGCTACAACGTGAGATTGATCACGTCGGGTTCTCTAATCGGAAACTCTAACACCAGCGAGTACTGACGGCCTGTTGTTGCTTGTTCTCGTGGTGCAGCTTTGGTATATGCATACTCAAAAACCATTGCAGAGACAGAAGCGAGGAAATTGGCAGAACAGAATGGGATCGAACTTGTGGTGATGAATCTGGCTTTTGTGGTCGGTCCCTTGCTCATTGGGCAGCTGACGAATACACTGCTCTCATCCTCCGTCTGTTAAGCAATTCTGTTGGATTATGATGTCTCAAGTTGCTGTTTTCTGTTTTGTTTTTTTTACTCTGTTTTCTGTTCTGTTTTCTGCTCTGTTTTACTCTGTTTTTTATTAAAAAAAACAGCCAAGTTCAATTTAGTTATTTATTTAGTGTTTTTGCTATTTTCTAGGAAGTTAATAGCACGTTTATGTGCAGTTATGTGTTGCACGTACGTGAGCAGTTTTTGCTTTGTTTAAGTTGTCCTGTACTTGACAGTTTCCTTTAGAACAGACGTATGTAAGTTTGTGTTCTGTTTCTCTGCGCTTCTCTTCCTTATCACAAAAATATAGCTTCTGGTTTTCTATTTTCTTGTTTACTGTTTTGATCAGTAACAACAAATTCATATTGGCATTGATATGTCATCAAGTCGTTGCATCCATTAGTTGAGTGCCGCAAAATGTTGTGCTGAAGTACATTTCTAATGCGCTACCTGTTAATACATTTCTGATGCGCTACCTGTTAATCAGTACACACCTGTTTGAATTACTTTAAAACCTGATCAAATTGGATGATGACGGCGGTTCTACTCTAACCAAACGAGGAGAATCTATCTCTCCTCGAAACAAGGAGTCTGTGACCGTGCTATTGTGAGTAGTACATTTCTTTCTTTGATCGGCGAGGTAAAACTAAGTCTCTTGGGCACTCTCGCCAGGTTCATGAGGCGAGTACCCCAACACGACGGTCAGGTTCGTGCACGTCCACGATGTGGTCACCGCACACGTCCTGGCTATGGAGGATAAGAGAGCCTCGGGCACGCTCACATGCTCAAGCTTGGTGGCTCACTGGTCTCAAATCATCGAGATGCTCAGGGCCAAGTATCCACAATACCCCTTCGAGAAAAAGTGAGTGTCAAAACACAAGACTTTCCTAACCATCACCATGTCTCCCTCGAGAAATCGCCAACCGGACTCGTGCTATCAAATCGAATCAGTCACGATGTCGAGCACGCTCGGGCGTCTCGCCTTTCACTGCATTACGTTGTTATCTTACTACATGCATCCATAACCATTAATTAACCTGCAGAGAGTTTTTTCTTCCTTTTCCCCGAAATTTGCAGGTGCAGCAGCCAGAGAGGAGATGATAACCCACATGGTATGGACTGCGGCAAGATAACGGAGCTGGGGTTTCCTCCATTGAAATCTCTGGAGCAGATGTTCGACAACTGCATCAAGAGCTTCCAAGACAGAGGATATCTGTAAAGGCAGCCCCGTTTTTTCAGAGCAGAGATCGTATTTCCTTCTGAAAACTAGACTCGTCTTGATCAGCATGAATGATTTCGAAGTCTAAATAATGGAAGTCATTTGCAATCCTTTCATCTTTTTTCATGGTTAATTAAGCGAGATTCCTCGGATATGGAGAAAGAATAAACGGCGTATGGATATAGATAATTCCAAAGCGAATTACACATGGAAAATATAGAAAGAAACATTCTCTTTAGCTCAAAAGATGTCCTCAATAACGTTAGAAAGATCAACTAAATTTTCAACGACATACTAGATACACACTTTACTCTTCATAAATCATTTGATATTAAAGTATCATTCCGATCCATCATCCTACAAAATGAGAGTAATCGATTCTAATTTCATCAAAGGGAACCAGTTAAATAGATCAGGCAGCTTTCTAGGGAAATCGGAGGTGGAGAATTGATACGAAATCACAGCTCCGTCGTCTCATCGTTTCTCCGTTTGACTAATGTTCATTTCTCCCCATGCGAAGGGTTAGCCAAGCACATGTTTGGGGAGCTCACTTTCTTGACGGTTTCGTAGGGGACACTCACTGAGTTAGGGTGCATTTGAATGCGGTCTCTACCTTAATTTTCCATGTTGACTCTTCTGTACCGCCGAGGGTTGAAATTCAACTTGTGTTGAGTAATGAATACATCAGGTTTTTTTAAAAAGAAATACTGCCGAAGCACTTAGTCTCCTGTTGCATCAACCTGTACCATCATATTCTAAAGTCGTCTAATTTTAAAAAAGGCTAATATGATCTCTTGACTTGTTCTAACGAGGAAGTCAAAATTGATTTGCGGGCGCTTTTGACGTGGTTCGCCTAGCTGCTTCTTTTCAAGCAATTCCTCGACCCGCTGCTTCGCTAAGCACGCACCCACGACGAGCGACCCTTAGGAGGTGGCGTATGGAGATGATATCCAGAGGAAGCTTTTATAAACCCTTTCCTCTTTTCCTGTCCAGTGAGCAGGAACATCATTGGAATTCTGACGATGAGATGTTAGAATGATGGGGCCGCCATGAACGCGATCGAGGTCGACTCTCGGAGGTGCTGGGGCATAGGTTTTTGTAGGCTTTAGGGGATGGAGAGGGGAGAGGAACTCCATTAGCTATTGCATGTTTGGAAAGCATTCGGGCAGTCCCGCAATTAGCGGAAAAGGCGACTACTTTAGTAAGTAATGTTTGTCTGGACTCGGAAGAGAATTTGGCCACGGAGCTTCTTCAGGTATCTCACACGTAGAGAGAATTTTTCTTGTCTCCTTGATAAATACATTCTTAGGCGTGAAATTATTGTTCTCATCTAAAAAAAAAAAAAAAATCTTTCTCGCACATACATGGAGTCGACACCACATCCAATCACAGAGTCCCAGTGCCACTGGCCTTCCCACGCCACCAACTACGCCACTCGTCACGGCTGTGTCATGCCCGCCCCCACCATCATTCATGATAGGACTTCACTAATTCAATTAGTGAAGTGGTGAGTTCTTGTTCTTCCCCTTGCGGCGGTACATGGGCTCTTTCGCTTATTAAAATGAAAGGAACCCGGAAACGTCACGATAAAAGCTCCCGTCAACCGATCCAACATCGAAGGGCGCTTGAGCTTTCGAACAAGATACTTTCTATCTTTTATGAGGTATTTTAAAAAAAAAAATTCTCATGAAAACGACACCACCTATATCTATAACACCTAACAGTCTTTTCTAAGGAATTATCTAACTGGGTCATCTTCGTTTGAAATTATATGTTGTCAAATAAACTAGCGAAATTACATATTGAACGACTAGATGCCTATGGTGTAGGGACTCGAGAGAATAGATATAAGTCATAAACAACCATTTTGACCAAAGATAAAATAATCTGGAGATTCAATCTAAATCAACGTTGGGTAAGTGCGAGGTAATACTTGGCAAGGAGTTGGTTTAATAGCAAGGCTACAAAGAACCATGGCCAATCGACCGAAAAGGTAGAATTTCAAGTCGTCGCTCAAGATTCGAGAGCATAATTAAGTATGGTAAAAGCCAAATTTAGTGATGACTTTTGATGCCCGCAACGAGAACCTTTTTAACTTTTTCACGGCCAAATAGGCAAGTTGGACCAATTCGCGAAATGACTAGATCTCAACTAGTCACTTGACGTCAATATTTTCCACATTTGCATCTAGACAAAAACCTTAAATCTCCCTTGCCAAAATATCTATCTAAATCAATCAATCAATCAAATGGCCACCACAAAAGGAAGGTGGCAACTAAGATAGTCTTAATCCTAACACCTTCAATTAGTGGGGCAGGATGACTTCAATGATGAACCAAAAACCTCTCTCTCTCTCTCTCTCTCTCGTTGACCCTGTCTCCAATCCTTATATCCCTTCGCCCACACTCAAGGAAGACCCCGCCCCGCCCCGGCACGAGAGGCACGTGAAGGGTTCGCAGCCACGACCTGCTGAGTCACCCGACACTCGTCCCTTTGTAGCCTTCGGTCGCAAGATTTCCGTCCCTGATAACAACTTGGCGGGATTCCAGGAGCGCGGGCGGGGCCCTCCTTTCGGACACTTTGATGATAGGCCGTCCGTTGTTCTCTCCTCTCGACTTGAAATTGGAAGACAGCTAAGCTCGGAAAGGTACCTCCCCTCCTTTAGCCACCCCGCCCCTCCCTCCTCCTTATAGGATAGCGACATGAAAAATCGAAAAAAAATTGAAGGGAAATTCTCGTGAAGAATTGAGGAAAGAGATTCTGGCATGGCCCCACGGGCCGGAACAGGAACATCCGTACCTCCTCGAGGTGGGAAGAGGGCGGAGGAAACCTAGCTGTCCGTGGCTTCTGCTTCTCCCGCCATGCTTTCACTGCACACCGGCCACACAACAACGGCGCATGGGGACAAAGCAAGTTGCTCGATGGATATTGCCGAGCGTATCTCTCGTCTTTTTTTATTATTCCTCTTTGATAGCTCGTTCTCGTGAAACCAATTTAATTTCCCAGTAACCCACGCCCGACTTCCGTAATTCTTGAACGAACTAACATCGAGGGAAAAGCTACAATCGACCGTTTTCAGTTTGAGACAAAAAATCAATCTCTCTTACCAGTTTTCGTGCGACGTCGTTGTCATCAGCAAGTCGCCACGTCTGTCGCCTGTCTATTAATAATGATCTAAACCAGCTGGCGAGCTAATGGTGAGACTTTAAATTGTTGAATGCGAGTACAAATTGTACAATCTTTTCTCAGATTTTGTTGTGTACGAGCGACGGATTAGTAGCTGATCTTCAGTATAACACGTGGTTAGCCCTTTCTTCTTTTTGTCGATTAGAAAAACCCATGAGGCAGCAGGCACCGACTCCGGAAACGTGCTTCGTCCTCTCCCCCCTCCTCACATGATAGTTCAAATCCAAGGAAGCACCAGTCTCACGTGAGCAAGGACGAGGCCAGAAAACACCAAGGGGCTCGCAATAAATTAAATACCTACTTTTTCAGAACAAGAAGAAACTGAATAAACCCTTAAAAAAATGAAAGGAATCATCGACACTTAAGATAATTAATTAGGCACGCGACCTACAAAGATGAATTTTCATCAGCCGATCGAGATTCAGACGACTCCTCAAATATTCTCAATCTCTACCAAGAATCATTTGATATTTTAGATCCCCACATGTCATCAGCTTTCCCGAAGAATTTGAAACCACAAGCACAAACCGAGAACATGAATATTGAACACCAAATCACATCACGCAAGACCAAACTAATAGTGCCACAACCGATGGAAGATCGAACACTTTAAACTGATCATCAGCCAAACAAAAGTTTTTCCTTATGATCAGACAATAAATACAGAGAGCAGCGCAGGACATGTGTGAGTGGGAGATTGAGTCTTCTCCTTCTCAGATCTCAGGACATTGCAAGAACACTCTCTCAAGGGAAGAAAATGAAAAAAAAACCCTTTATGGGACGGCTCAAATAGCACAAGAAAACCCAAAAGGGATTTCTCCCCCAGCTCACTCAATCCCTACTCACACACGAATCTCTCTAGTTACAAACGAATTAATTGAACACAAGGACAAAACCAGTCTCTCAAGAACTCGATTACCAGTTAGTTCTCGAGAGTGTACTCGCTAAATAAATAGATAATATGCTTCATCGTCGATACTACTACTAATGTACCTATAGCTGCAAAACTTATGGGCATGCGATATTAAGGGGTGGTGGCTGATCAATCCAATGGCCAAACTCATCGTTCTCGAGCTCGAAATCGTAATCCGGGAGCTCGATCAGCTTGTCCTTGTCGAATCCGCATAAGGGTATATCACCAAAGCCCCAGATATCATCATCCATGACATCCCCAAAGTCGTCCTTGAACAGCGAATCAAAATCCTTCCCGAGGAAACAATCCTGGATAGCCACATCATCCAGCAAAAGAAGTGGCTCCTCCTCAATGAGTTCTAGGCAGGGTTTCTCCAAGTTCTCCTCATTGGCATCAGCAGTGGCTTCTTTAGTCGAGTTAGACGCGGTAGTATCCAGATCGAGGACCGAAGCCGGCGAAGTGTGCGACAGGACGCTCTCCGTGTCTTCAGAGGTGGATGACCTGTTGTGCGAGTGCGAGAAGGACGCGTCATCCGCCTTAGCAGCCAAACCAGAGGCTGCCCGAGCCTCGAATTCAAGCCTCTTGTTCTCGTACGCCTTCGCAGCTTCCTGAGGCGTTTCGAACGTCCCGAGCCAAATCCGAGAGCCCTTGCGAGACGGGTCTCGAATCTCGGCAGCCCATTTGCCCCATTTCCTCTGCCGGACGCCCTTGTAAGGCGAATTAGATGCCTTCCTCTTCGTGCCTGCTGCGCCTTTCGGCAAGACCTTCCTCTTCTTTTCGAGGCTTTTGAAGCCGTTGTTGCTGTCTTGGCAAGAGCTCTCGCTTGGAAGGTCACTGGCGCGGTGGGTTGAGACGAGGGGGAGATTGATCTCTCGGACGAAAAGCTTGGCATCGCCTTTCCGGTGGTGGTCCGATTCGTCTTCGCTCGAGGAATCGTCGGTCGCTTCGGGATCTCGACAGAAAACACGGATCTTCCTCACCCTTCTCGATTCTACAGTGAACCTCGGCATCTTCCTCGGTTTCTTGAAGAGATTGGTGTGGTCTAGAGGAGGCCGAATCACAGGCTCTGGCATTTCTGTGACCGCAAAACCCTCACCAAAACCCCCCCTCAACGACGCCCTCGAAATTTTTCTTCAACGCAAATGGATATCAAAAAAATAAAGAACTGAAAGAGGCCAAAAAGGAGCAAAATCGGTACGAGACCGGAGCTATATCAAGTGAAACCCCCTCTCAAGAACAAGAAGAGATTGGAAAATCGCTTTATGTGAAAACCCCCAAAGCACTCGACGCCAGAACAAGTCCTGCAAAACCCCACACAAAAACACAGAACCCAACACACAAATTTCAGATTCGATGTGATTGAACAGGAAAGCCACAGAAAACCTACAACAGAGCGATGGAAAATAAACGAACCTATGTACACAAAAAGAAAGGAAAAGGGCAAAAGCCCACTGACCTTCTTGGCCTCAAACGCATCGAAGCAGACGAGGAACCCAGATTCGACGTCGGCCAGAAGCAACGCAAAAGCATGAAGCGGGGAGCACCCAACCCACCAGAGCGAGAAACAGATGCCCAAGAAGAAGACGACGATTGCGAAGAAGGAGAAGAAGAGGAAACAGACACGACCCGGAGCCGGAACAGAGCCGCAATCACTGCCAATCCAAAACCCACCAACATAAATCCTCTCCCTCAACCTCAGCCTCAGCCTCACCACCACTCCTCTCCCACTTTCTCTCAGTAGCTCACTCTTCAGAAAGCACAGAGAGACGGCAAAAACCCAAAAATCGTATGAGATTCAACTAAGATAGAGCCGAAAGGGAGAGAGGTACAGAGAGAAGAAAGAGAGGGAGAAAAAAAAGGAGGAAAGCCCCAGCAGATGAGGAATCTATGGCCGAGATTTTCTCTTTCGAATTCGACGGAAAAATCAAGATGGGTTCAAGAGTGAGAACCAGCTCCGTCGCCCGGGATATATAGGCCGTGCCCCCCCCGGAACAGAGTAAAAACCGCCTTTGATTTTTTTTTTCTTTTCTTTTTCTTCCCTCTTTCCTGCTTTTCTTTACTAGAATGTCGCAACGAAATTCAGAAAAGCGCAAATCTCCATAACAAACAACAACCTCAGCAGATGAAATATATTTCGAAAAGAAATAAAATTCACCCAACAAAACCCTCGAAATCGTCGCCGAAAAAAGTAAAAAAAATAATAAAAAAAACTAATACCTCCCCCTGTAGCTCTCCTCCTCTCTCTCTTCCCGCAACCCTCCTTCCTCCCTCCATTCACCATCCGGCCGGGCGGTCAAAACGCCCGTATTAAATAGGGCCCTCGAATAATAACAATTTTCAGAATAGAAATAAATCGCTGGGCCATTTACTTAATTGACATTCTCGGAATTTCCTTTTTACGTTTGGTAAGAAAACTCCACCGCTAGCTGTCGAAATTTCATTTGCCTTATGGAGCGAGGGGAAAGAGGACAGGCGCATGACTCATCCAACATCATGCGCATGCCGACGCCGGCATTGCCGTCGGGCGTAACCAATCCCCACCGCCCCCCCGGGGGAGACGCGCCCCCGCCCCGCGCGTGCCGGCCAGACGCGCGACGGGACGCGCTCCACCGAGGCTCCGGTCAAGCCCGTCCGGCGCGGGGCGGGGTGGGGGCACGCGCCCGCGAGGAGCTTGGGCGCGAGCCCCGACCCGCTGCGGGCCCCGTCACGGTTTCGAGAAAACGCATAGCCACGAGTCGGATTTACAGCTGCCGCGCGCTCTCATGAAAGTGGGGCTCGTCTCGCCTTTATTTACAGTCGTGCCACTGAAGTCCGTACTCTCTCGGAGTGGGGTTTGCCCAGAGAGTGTGGCTTGTGACGTACGCAGATACGTCTTTTTAATTTTTTTTTTCAAGCTAAATAGATATTATTTAAAATCTTCACGACCGAAAAATATATATTATTTGCTATATGGGATAAAAAGGGAAAGAGAATATTTTTCATATTTTCCCTAATTCGAAAAAATGGCGATAGCGATAGCCAGTGGGGCATCACAAATTTAATTCTGAAGCTATCATATGCAGTTTCGATTTATTTCTTTATTTTTTCCTATATACTATAATAATGCGTGTACCTATTAAGGAAACTCGATAATGTCGTGACCCCTTGACTTGGAAACAGTAACCGTAATTAGCAAATTTTCAGGGTTTTTCTTTTTAATTAAATTGGATTGACAACCAAAAATCAAATTGGGAAATTATGCTTTCGTCGTGGAAAAGTCAATCGTCGCCTCCAAACTCCTTACTTCATTTTAAAATATTTGAGGCCGTCCTTTCAATGTTAGAGGTTCAATTTATTTTTGGACGACGATTTTATATCTTCAACATAATTTCACGATATATAGTCCTTGAAGCTCATTGTGAAATTGATTCGAAAAATTCCAAATTGACAAAGTATCTCTTTTGTTTAGTTTATTAGCTGCAAATTTTAGCATGGGTCTTACATTATATTCATAGTTTGCGCACAGACTAGGCTTACTTATCATAAAAAATAAAAATAAAAATAAAAATCAAGCGTAGAGATATCTCAATGAAACACTTGCACTATATTTAAATGACTTGCTTGGTTGATGATATATCTCGTTTCGGAATTAAGTAAAATTTCAATTTGATCTAATGCAATAGACTGGCCGGCAAGTTAAGCTCATCCGCATGCACTTATCAGTAACTCTTGACTTTTTCTTGCAAATTTTGACCTTTTCTTCTATATGTGAAAATTTGGAAAAGATGTGGATAGTTATCATAGAAAAGATGGACAGTTATAACAAAAACGCATGAAATCTTAAACTATATTTTGAGCATGCTTAGCCATTAAGGCACTCCCCTTATCCTAACGCGAGAATTCAAAACCTAATCGTTTGAGCTCGCCACTCTTGCTTGGGAAAAAATGGCATGATTGTAATTGCGTCAAATACGTACCCAATAAAAAAAGTAATTACCTACTTTACTACCCAAAAAAAATAAAATACATACCTACTTTACGATAATAATAATAATAAAAAAAAAAGTACCTAGTCGTTTCTGGCCATAGTCAAACATGAATTAAATTTGACAGCATTGCAAAGATGCTCGGTTTGACCAAAAGGCACATGGATGGATTTTAATCGGTCGGAATCGACAAAGTACGAAAGCCTAATAGAAAGTCTTTTGCCAATTATTCATTGTTTTCTTCCTCTCTCTCTCTCTTTTTTTTTTTTTTTTTTTTTTTTTGTATTGAAACAATAATTTGAACTTCTTATATAATAGAAGGAAAAATTGATAAGACCCTTCTATAGAATTTCCTTTTCCAATTGACCTGTTAGAGTGAAAATTTACTCCAAACACCCGCTAAGCAAATCACCATGTTCAACTTAACCCCCGGTTCATTACCGACGGCAAGAACCCTAGTCCGGGGTGGCGCCTGGGACTACCACGCGCCAATTTCCGGTCGTTGGCTAAGGGCAATCTTGTCTGGAGGACCCAAATTTCGCATCGAAGTTGTCCCTGGCCAAACCCAAAGGGCTGGAGCTGATCACGTGACCGTCGCGTGCTCGCCTGCGGAAGCCTCGGTTCGAGATCTGGTAATCCTTTTTGGTTTCAGAAAATTGTAAAGAAAATCACCACCGATAGGGTATAATTTTCCTTTCGGTAGACGTCCATCCGCACTCCCTTCGTGGCAAAGATACCGCCGCCTTATCACATTACAATACTCATTGCTGGCCACATATAATAATTACTTTCGACCAAAAAAAATCAATAAAATCACTTGACATTTTTCCTAATACTTTTCTAATTATCAATTCATTCAATATAATATACAAGGAAAAAAGGGGCTCTTTTTTCTTTTTTCTTTTCCCATCTCAGGACAAAAAGCCTGCGCCACGTGACTCTGTCCGCATGGAGATGGGGCGAATCCCAGAGATCCGACGGCCAGCAACACCCGATCCCCCCCTGCCACCTCGTCCGACCGTACCAAGTAGCTCGCGAACGGGGAAAAGGCCCGCCGTGTCGAGCCACGCCCCTCCACGGATTCTGTCCTATTAATTAAGATATTTCGTCCCCACAGAGTATTTTTAAAAAATCCCGTCACGTACATCCACATCCCGCCATGCATCCATGCATGGCATGCATCATCAGCATCATGATGCCGTGCATGTCACGTGGGCCGTTTCGGGTCACGTCGGTACTTTATTATTTATTGCCGGCCCCTCTTTGACTAACGAATTTTGAATCGTGTTTGATAATGGCGAGGTATCAGAGCCTAGGCCCTCGAGCTAGTAGCTCGCGCGCACGATCGACTAGGGTTTCCTAACATTTGTTAATTAGCGAAACACATCAGGATCGTCTGTTTTCTAACGAAGTGCGTCCACTAGTAATTTTGAAAAGCACTCGCCAATAGGACTCCATTGACCTTGGTTTAAGAAATGACTCGATTTGACAAATTGAAGAAGTAGCCTGCTCAAATTCAAACCATATTCGGTTGACTTGGTCAGCTTTTATTAGATCTTTCAAAACAGACCATAAATAAATTTCTTAACCCATATATGATTGGCTAAGTCGTTAGTAGATGGGTTTAGAATGATAAGACTTAAAATAATGTGAATGTTAATAGATTCATAACTTACTTAAATCGAACTTACTTTTATAATTTTATTTCGCTCTTACTTGATGTCGCACTCACCTTAATTTCAATATAAGTTTTCCCAATTTGGGTTAGACATATAAGTGCTTTAACAATGCAGTTCAAGGTAAGAGTTAAGTTAGACATGAGTCAATAGATTCGTACTACATGGAAATAGTTTAAAATTAGTTAAACGAGTTGATTTGGGTTAGATCATTTTTTGATTTTACCCAAATTTGACCCGATTCATCGACACGTCGATACAAATAATTAAAAGCAAATGTGAATTTCAATCGACTTTAGGGAAATTATACATTTGTGGAGGGAATTAGAGAAGTCTAACACTTGCAATCCTCAAGAATGGGACAAAGGTCACAGTCCCGGCTCCTTCACGCTAGTAGACTCAAGATAAGATTAAGGGAGGAGGAGGAGAAGTGCGTTAAGCGATCTCGTGATCATCTCTCGGCCTACGCAAACGGACAGCCAAAAGATCGCTTCCGTTTCCCGCCAATGACGCCGGCCTGGAGCCCACCCGCACACAGCGCCAGCCACCCCCTCTTTGGCGCCAAAAGGTGGCGTGGCGGGCCCCCACCCCACTCCTCGGTTAACTCGAGAGAGGCCGAGGACGGTCACGCGGCCGCCCTCCTCGCCGACACGTGTACGGCCCCGTTTGGGCCACGTTGATTACGAGGAGTTAGGCCCGAGGGGGCCATGCGCGAACGAAACTATTCGAGGAACCAAGTGGTTTAGGTAAATTGCAGCGAAGGCGCTCGGACGGGATCGTGGGCGGCGGCTCTCTTTTTGTTTTTTTTTCCCCCTGCGTTTTTGACAATTTCGCCCGTCGCACATCTACATGGTCTCGGCAGATATTAGATAATTAAGGAGTAATTTCCCGTATTTTAAAAAACAAATCGAATGCCTACTTTACAAAAAGGAACGACGACATTTCTGATAAATTCAGAAGCACAGGCGTTCGGACCGGCCGTTGCCCTATGGGAAGTTCCGTCCTAAATTATTTCTTCCTCATGAAAATTTGCGGTGCGTCGCGTCAGTTGATAAGGACCGTGACAGCGCATCGAGCCCTGCAGCGCTTCCGGACGATGTGGGACGAGGAGTTTGTTGTATTTTGCGTGCGGAGCTGTCAGTACTTTTCGCTGCGCTCGCATCGAAGCTCCTCCGGGCATTGATGCCCCTCCTCGTCCTCGCCCTTCCCCTCACCAACCACGAGGATTCCGTGGGGCGACCATTTATGCGGTGGTCGCCCTGCCCATGATGGAGTAATAATTACATGCCGCCGGGGCACGGTTTCTCGCGCCTTATAGTTCATGTCGGGGAAGTGAACTAGACGTAGGCGAACAGATTCGATTACGCCCGCGAGATTCGACCGTCCGCGACGTCCACCGAAGTTTTATTCTATTCTCCAAAGTTCGGGGGCTTTCGAATCTAATTATGTCACCTACGAAAGTGACGAAGCCGACCCAGGAGAGTCCGCGAGCACCCGCACCCCGAGTCTGGACCCCGGCCGCATTCGCTTCGACCGAGGGCCGGTCCCGAAGGCGAAAAGGAGCGCGAGCACGTGCTATGATTTTCGATTTGGTGGAGGTAGTTAATGGGTTGGCGAGTTGGGGGTGGTTAGGGTTTTGCTTCCGACACGATAAAAGAGGGAATTAGTTCCATAGTTTAGTCCGGTTGGGACCCCTCTTTCTCTTGCCTTTCGTCCCTCTCTATCTCTCTCTCTCTCTCTCTCTCTCTCTCTCTCTCTCTCTCTAATGAAAGGAGCCGACCCGGGCGACGTGGTGCTGTCATTTGACTTTCTCGATCTCGCGTCCGAGAATTGTAGCAGAAGAGATTAAAAGAAATGCGCTTCTGCAGAGTAAAAGAGAGAAGATTCCGTTCGGTTCTTGTGGATCCGAATGGTCCGCGCATCGATCTGCGCGTCTGCAAGGAAAATTCCTTGTGCGTGAAAGAAAAGGCGAGCCTGTTTTGAACTCAACCTATTCAAATTTCCCAGACGGTGCTTGCCCGACCAACCGATCTAGGACACATTAGAACGGCTTCGGGAACAACTGCTGCTCGTGCGCTTTTGAGTGAAGGTGGTTGGACTCTGATTAGTAGAGACCGAGACGATGGCGTTGATGATACCCTTGTCAAGAACGATGGTTGTGGAAGATGGCGATGGGCGGGGATTCCATTGATCGCGTGCGTGACTTGATGCTTTGGCTGTTACATCTATTTTATCCACAGGATTGGAAACCTTAAGGGAATCATCATCGTATTGAAAGACAAAACAACCGGGACTCCCTATTCTTTGCTTCTTTTTGTTCGTCCTAGTGACCGGAGCAATCGAGTGTCTTGTTTCTGCACTATAATGCTTAAGCAGATGAGGTTCATTTTTAATGAGCAAATTAGAACTGCGAAAATTGATATCTTACTTGATTGCACTGTTGAGTCACGTTGATGTCGAAATTGAACATCGGTAACTTATTTCCACGTGTACCATATTGGGGCCTTTAATATGTACCCTTAAAAAAAAGATGTTTTCCTTCTCCGCCTTTCCCTTGGTGCGAATATTTCTTCCATGATTGAAGTGGGAGAAAGGGATTACGTAGACCATTGGACTTCACTATATTCGTGTTTATCTCTTTCTCGTGTGGTCCAATGTGCATTAGGAGTCCAGCCTAGACAATATCTCTTGCACTGTTCATGCGGGGGAGAAACGCAAACCATAGGGTCTTCGACCTAGAATGAGGTCCAGGATGATGGTCGATTCAGTTTCAATGCTCGACTTGATGGATGGCAGACTAGTGTTGGGCGCTTTGAGAACGAACCCATCCCAGAAATTATCCTCAGATCCTTGCGGTTTCATCGAAAGTTACATATACAAATGAAGAACACAGTCTGCGAAAGAAAAGCCGCTTGAGGAGATCAATATTGGCTAAAGAAAGTTTACTTGGCGACCATCCTGTTCCTGTGAATAATTTTTATTCAAAAATAATTTTGTTTATTCTATTTCTGAACGAGTTTCTAAGCATTTGAAAGTGCTTAGTAATTACACAAAATTCCTATTCTCATAATAGAAAAATAACAACAATGCGTTTGATACGACCTCAAATTTTTTTGTGCCATAAAATTTCTTTTAAATTTTTAATAAGATTATGAGATTTTTCTTTTCTTTCCTTTCTTTTTTCCTTCTCTTCTTTTTCCTTCTCTAATCGATTGCCGAACCTCTTTTGGCCAGTTGCTAGCCTTGGTGGCCAGTCATTGTCGAGGCCAACAACTAGCTAGAGGAGGAAGAAGAAGAAGAAAAGAAAAGAGAAAAAGAAGAAGAAGATATTGACTTAATTCTAGAATTATTCTTGAAAATAAAGAAGTAACTTTTTTCTACTTCTTTATTCCGATCTAAATCTATTATCAGGGATAAATTTGTTCCCAAGAATAGAAAAATTAACTAACATTACTAAATAGATTTTTGTTTTTTTTTTCAAGAAAACAAAAGAACACAAATAACCAAAAATTGATCGGTTATCAAACAGGCCCTACGATCAGTGTGAACTTGCTCCAAGTAGAATTGTCAAGTATCTATGCATCCACTACTCAACATCATCATCAGCTTATAACCCATCTGAAATATGATTGCAAAGAGCAAAACTGGAAGCATAAAACATAATGAAAACTGTGCAACATGTATTTCAAGTAAACAATTGAAAAGATAAGACCTTGCTCTTTGGTCACATTTCTTTTTTTTTTCCCCTCGAGTGGAAAAGGATGAGCAATCTCTCTTAGAACTCTCCTTTCCGTGAACAAACTTTAGAAATAGGCAATTGACAACAAACTAATCAATTGCAAATACTGGGTCATTTTGAAATCTTAACCTTTCATTTCCATCCTCCACGACATGGCAATGTTCTTCCCCAGAGGTAACTTCAGCTCTTTTTTATGGAGTGAATCGTGAGTTGACTGTAAGTTATACTCCATAACAAAATTGTATAGTAATAAAAAAAATATGACAAATTTTTAAATAGCAAGAAGTATGCTAAAAGCTAAAAATTTACCCAAGAAGTCTTGGGCAGAAGTAGTTGCATATGCTATATTTGTGCTAAATAGGTATCCAACAAGGAATGTTCTTAGAAGAACCCCAAAGGGGGCTTGGAGTGGCATCAAACCAGATGTTTCATTCCTATGAGTATTTGGATGTGTGGCATATTCCCATATACTAAACGAACGAAGGAAAAATTTGGATGACAAAAGCTAGAAGTGCATCTTCATTGGCTACAGTGACATGACTAAAAGTTATAAGTTGTATATTTGAGTCACTGAGAAGATAATCATCAACAAGGAATCTAATGAAGCCCGAGATTGGAACCAAAATACTAGTGAGAAAAACATTATCATCGAAGGTGATGGGAGAAACAGAAAAATCTCCATTGAAGATCCATCATTTTTGCCCAATAGTTCATTTTCATCACCAATAGCAGTTTCAAAACCACCAATACATTGTTCTCAACAATTGCAGGAGATGCCATCAAGATTCAAACATTATATGGTCAAAAAGAGATGAACATAATACTAACAAAATTAGTGATGAAACTTTGGTAAAATTTTGTTTATTTGTAAAATGTGACCACATATCCTATATTATGTAGCTATAGATGAGAAGTGGATCTAAGCAATGAATTAAGAAATCCACTCCATTGAAAATAATGACACATGGAAGCTAATTTCTCTACCGTGTGGTAAGAAACCCATTGTACAAGATGAATTACAAGCGGGATGGTGAAGTGGGTTGATATAAAGCCAGGCTGATTGTAAAGGGTTGCGAGTAAAAGTCGGCTATAGATTATTTTGAATTACTTGCACCAATGGCTCAAATGGATACTGATTGGATCATTGGATCATTTTAGAACTCACGGCTCAAAATCATTGGAAGATCTATCAAATGAATGTGAAATTAGCATTTCTCAATGGTTTCCCTAAAGAGGAAATCTTTGTGGAGCAACCGTGGGGTTATGAGTAAAAAGTGTATGAAACTCAAGTTTATAAACTGAAAAAGGAAAAAGAAAGTTACATAGATTAAAATAGACACCTTGAGAGTGGTACACGCGGATTGACATGCACCTTTTAGAGCATGGTTTTCAAAAGTGTGCCTATGAGAATATACTATATATCAAATCAAATACTAATGTTGACAATTACTGCGTGCCTTTACGTTGATGCTTAATACTTATTAATAGCTATTAAAAGATGTTTGCTAAATTCAAGGAAGCCACAACTGGCCATTTCAAAATGACAAATTTAGAAATGATGTCCTATTTTCTAGGCCTTGAAGTGAAGCAAACAAATGATGACATGTCTATCTCACTATAGATATATTATAATAATATTTTGAAAGCGACTGAATAAGGAACCGCTCAAACCAATATGGACTCTTGTAGAGGAATGATTGGAGCTGAAAAAAAAAAGGGCTAATGAACTAGTAAATCTCCCTTATTTTGAAAGTATTGTCGACGGTTTAAGATATTTGACTTCTATTAGGCCGGATATTACTTACGACGTTAGAATCATTAGTCAATTCACGGATAAATCATACCAATCACTTTTGCAAAACCGAGGGATGAAAAGAAAAGAGGCCGTGCAGTCGCGGCTCCCGTCAGACGAGCTTCATAATTGAGAGTGCACAAGTGAGGCAGGAGCCCATTATCTCATGCCAAGAACATTCCCACCAGATTCGGCCCCCGATTCCCGTTGATAAAGCTCCCGCCTCGGGGAATGTTAGTTCGCGGACGTGGTGTTGTCCTTTGACTTCTCGATCTCGAGTCCGAGAATCATAGCGAAAGAAAGAGATCGAAAAGGATTCGCTTCCGCATTTGTTCGCTTGCGGATTCTCTCCCGGCCCGAGAGAGATGGGAAAAGAGAGAAAAATATGCGATTCTTGTGGATCCGAATGGTCCGCAAAATCAAACCCCGCGAGTCTGTGCGGAAAATTCCTTGGGCGTGAAAGAAAAGGCGAACCTGGGATTGATTTAACCGAACCCTAGTCAAATTCCCAGACGGTGCTAGCCGACCAACCAACCTAGGACACGTTTGAGCGGCTTGGGGAACCACCGTTTAGCCGTTCCTACGCTGATAAAAGCGCGACAATGTTTGGCAGATCTTTCCTGGGGCGTGAAATTACCTACTCGTGTGCTCTATATGAAAAGAAGGAGCATTTTTTTAGCGATGGTGATTTTATTTTTAACTAGTGGTGCCCTGTCTCGGCCGGTGATACCATAGTCAAGAGTCAAGAACGATGTTCGTGGAAGATCGTTGATGCGATGGCGATGCCGGAGCATTCCATTAGTCACATGCGTGACTTGAGGCTTTCATCGCAATAGATTGACTTGTTTCTGCACCATAATAATTACGCAGATGAGGTTGAATTTTTAAAAACAAATTAGAACTGCGAAGAACGATGTCTTGATCACACCGTTGACTAACGTTCGTGTTAAAATCAAACATGGGTTGGTAACTTATTTCCACACGTGCTATATACGGCTTTAATACGAACCCTAAAAAAGATGTCTGCATTCTCCGCATTACCAGTCCCCTATCGCAACTATTTCTTTCATGACTGAATTGGGAAAAAGAAATTAGGTAAGACTATAGGATTTCACTATGTTTGTGTTTATCCCGTATTCTGAGGTCCAGTGTGTATTAAAAGCCTAGCCGAGGCAGTATATATTGCACTGTTCATGCGCTGGAGAAACGCAGGCCATAGAGCCTTCGGCCCAGAATGAGGTCCAGGATGATGGTTGGTTCAGTTTCACTGCTTGACTTGATGGACGGCAGGCAGACTCGTTCTGGGCGCTTTGAGGATGAACCCATTACAGAAATTATCCTCAGATCCTTGCGGGTTCATCGAAACCTAGGTTTTACCCAAATGAAGAACGCAGTCTGCCGACAAAAAGCCGCTTGAGGACTATATGTGCATCCACTACTCAGCATCAGCAACATCATCATCGACTTATAACCCAACTGAAATGTGATCGCAGTGAGCAAAACTGGAAGCAGAAAACATACCGAAAACGGTGCAACATTTATTTCAAGCGAACAATGGAAAACATAAGACACTTGCTCTTTGGTTACGTTTCTTTTTCTTTCCCTCGAGTGGAAAAGGATGAGCAATTTCTCTTTGAACTCATCTCCTTTCCATGAACAAACTCTAGAAATAGGCAACCGACGAACAGAAGTAAAAGAAGGCTAATCGATTGCGAATACCGGGTCGTTCTGAAATCTTAACCTTTCGTTCCCATCTGCCACGATATGGCAAAGTTCTTCCCCAGAGGCAACTTGAGCCCGCCGATCTCAACCATCATGCTGCTCTTTGCATCTCCAACATCGGAGAGGGGTGCCAAGAAGTTCTGTGGGGAAACGCTCATTTCCACGTTCTCTGCAGCGCCGTCGATCTCGAGGTCAGATGCCCCAGTCCCGCCCAATCCCAACACGGACACCTTCTGCACGATCCAACCATTCTGCAACGCGAACTTGCCCTCCTGCACTTCCGACCACAGCTTGACCTTCCCCTTGCTAAGAGTCGCGTAAAAGTCGACATACGAGGAAGACCCACCCCCAAGTTTCATCTCTGGAAGCTCGTCATTATCGAGAAACAATTGCCCCTTCGCTTCCGCCTCCTGGGCCCCAGCCGGGAAAGTCACCACAAGGCTAAACGGCGTTTTTCTCGCTTCCTTGGATATCGTCCCACCTTGCTGCATCGGGAGGATTATGTTCTGATATACATGAACATTCACGGCGTGCAAAGGCGTATCGAGGGTGACATACTGCCCCCCTTTCGAGGATATGGCCTGCGTCATATCGAATAAGCTGAACCATGTACCAGGAGGAAAGAGCGCCTTGACCGCCGTCTTCCCCTGCTCAAGCACGGGAGATACCATGACTCCACTACCGAGCAAAAACTGGGTGCTCAATCCGTAACTCTCCCCGTAATCGGGGAATGAAAAGAAAAGAGGCCGTGCAATCGGGGCTCCCGTCGTATGAGCTTCGTAATTGAGAGTGTACAAGTAAGGTAGGAGCCTATATCTCATGCCAAGAGCATTCCTAGCGGATTCGGCTACTGAGTCCCATTGATAAAGCTCCTGTCTTGGGGAATAGTAGTTCGCATGGTCCCTCGAGAATGGGTAGAAGGCACCGACTTCAATCCAGCGGTTGCAAAGCTCCTCAGTCGGGGCTGGGTAGAAGCCGCATATGTCTGCACCGACCATGGGCACTCCGAATATGCCGAAATTCAGCATAGTGGAGATGGAATACTTCAGATTTTCCCAATTGCCTTGGTTATCTCCGGTCCAGTGAGCGACATACTTCCCGGAGCCCACGTACGTCGAGCGCGACAATATGAAGGGTCTCTTTCCCTGGAGCCCTTGGAGTGCTTTGTGAGTAGCAATTGATTGCGAGAAGCCATACAAACTGTGAGCATCATACTCCAATACACCATTGTAATGGACAGCACTTGTAGCTATGGTTTTATAACCTATTGGTACTTGCAATCCGGAAGCATTTATCTTGTAAGGCGGATCGTCCCATCTGGTGTTGGTAATATTCTTGCAGTCCAAGCAACAGATCCAGCCTGGCCCAGTTCCATTGGGGCATATTCTGCCCTCGGGGATCGTGCACTTCCCCGAGCAGAAATTGGAAGCTTCATTCATGTCGATCCACAAGCCATCGACAGGGACGAGCTCGTGAAAGCGTCGGACTTCATCACCCCACCACTCTACAGTTTTTGGGTTAAGAAAGTCGGGGAAGTTAACGGCACCTGGCCAAACTTGAGCGATATAGGGCTCGCCGTCATGTTTGATGAAGACATCATTGGCCAAACCTCTTTGGTATACACCATAGGTGGAGTTGATGCCGATTCCCGGATCAATTATGACAACGTACTTCATGCCGATGTTGTGGATCTTCTCCAGGAAAGCCAGAAGCTTCGGACGGGAATAATTGACAGGGTTCAGGGTGAAATCCTTGTGGCCATCCATGTGATCATCATCGTTCCAAATCACATCGAGCGGAATTTTAGCTTTCTGGTAGCTTGCAACCACGTCTTCGACGACGGAGAGGTTATGATAGCCCCATCTACACTGATGAAACCCTGTAGAAACCAAAAGCAGAGAGAAGGTAAATACATAGCTTTACAAACGTAAAGCATAACATTTTGTACAGGTAACTGAGAGTATAAGCAATTAGGGCGGAGCATTGACACCATCTCCTGCACTAGAAACTAAAATCTAAACTTGAAATGTTGGTGTCGCATTGATCAAGAAGAAATAATCTCCTAAGCCAAATTCAACTGATCGCCCGTAAGCAAAAGAAACAAATCATGCGCGACTCTTTTCGATCCAACGGGAACTTTTCATCGCATGCTTTCCTCCTACATTATGAACTAAGATTTCAAGGAAGTGATAATGTGTTTGCCTATGAGATTTTGCACTAGAGTCCTTAGTCGTTGTGCTGAACAATCTAGAAATATAATTTCTATATCACCGCCATAATTTCCGCTTGAGTTAATCAAAATCCAATCTAACTACACGTGCTTGCAAGCATTGTGATAAGAATCTGATGGCAATGGTCTGTCTCCACTTCTAGTAGGAAAAGGCAAGTAAGAAAAGGACAAGAGAAGCACAAATTTCAGGCCATGATTGCTTTCAGGGGTCCACCAGTTGGCCTACGTTCAAAAGTTGTCTCCGTAAAGGTCAAGATTTTAGGCTATCATAAAGTAAACAAATGAAAATAAATGCCCCAACCAGCACGACAGCATAAAGATCCTACATCGTTTCCACGCATCGCCTCATCTTTTATGCGGACCTACAATTTACTTGGCGTGCCGATATGATTAAAAGATCGAGCCTCGCCCCAGTCACGTCTACCAACGTTTGCACGATGAATAAACAAATGAGAGTCATAAAGGACAGTGAAGTGAAAGCAGGAGAATGGACCGACCAGACAAACCTACAATTGAAAATGAACAAAAAAAATAGCTCCACTTCCACACAAGTTACAATTGAATTATCAACCAAGAGCAGCAATCAGGCATCGTAACGCTGCAATTCAGGCAGTCCTTAAAAACCCTCTCGTTAATGAAAAGAAGGTACCTCCACATCAATCCTTCGGGAAGGACCATAAATCATTGCAGCTCGCACCAGTTCTGAGCTTAGTCAATCCAATTACTTAATATGTATCCATTCATATCACCAACTACACGACTTCCAACTCTGAGGACCGAAATGTACAAGGTCCTGCACCAGTGCTGTCTTACTCTACGATGGACGCAACAATCAGAAGTCCTTACCATAGGCCAATGGAACGTTATAGGTCCAACTATGTATATCGACAATGAGGTGCCAAAATTATACCTAAAGGACGCACCCCTGCCGGCACAAAACGAACCACAGGCTAAAGCCGAAAGCAAAAGACATCAACATGCCCAATAAATTAATTCACATCACCCGGCAGGTATTAAATATCACACCTAAACTCTTTTAAGGAACCCATCAACCAGGCAAGTAAAGTAGTCAATGGTACCACATTCCAAGACCGATAAAGAAACACTACAGTGACGTGAAACCGAGGTCCTTCTGAGTTTTAGCAAGAAACTGGTTGTGGGGCAAAATCAGAAGCGTTCATTCAATGCCATACCAAACGAATTTAATGATCTGCCGTACCAACAAACCAATCCCAACGCAAAACAAGTATATTGCAATCTCTTACAACCATTTTTTAAATAGGTGATTATCTTAGTCTAATCCAGTCAAGACAACATTTCCCCTAATATAATACACAAACAGAGCAATTGGTATGAATTATTAAGCATGGTGAATACGGAATATCCGATTCCTAAAACATTCATCAGACATAAGACCCTGCAAATTCAATATAGTGATAATGGGTAACCTTGTAAATGGTAAAAAAGTAAAAGCAGCTCCTTTCCTCGTAAAGAAACACAGGGCAAGTAAGCGATTCATACCAAAAGCCCAGTAGGGCATCGGAGCCGGCCGGCCGATGAGCTGCGTGTACTGGTCGACGACGGCGAGAGGCGTTGGGCCGGCGAAGAAGTAGAAGTCCAGCACCCCTCCAATCACCTTGTATGTCAGCGAGGTCCCTCTGTAGAACACGTCCATGCCGTTGCTGTTGAGCAGCAGCACGCCGTGCGCGTAGGCCTTCCCGCCCACGTTCCTCAGGTCCATGTACACCGGGTGATCGCCGTACAGGTCCGTGTTCAGGTTGATCGCCGAGACGTCCGTCGTGTACAGCGTGTACGGGTCGTTCGGGTAGAGCTTGATCCCGTGGGGCTGCGTGTTCTCCCCCAGGCCGTAGAGGGAGGCGTCCGCGGGCAGCTTCGTGGATATCTCGAGGTACTGGTCCTTGAAGACGAGGGCGCTGTACGGGTCGGAGTCGCCGGAGGTGGAGTCGAAGAGGGTCTGCCCATCGGACTTCCTCTTCACGGCGAAGGTGAAGGGGTTCGTCGTGTATCTGAAGATGAACTGGGAGCCGGAGTACTCGGAGACAGCGACCGGGGGGCTCGTCTTCCGGGACGTCGCGACGGCCGCCGACGAGAGCCGCGGCGGCGGGTCCCGGGGAAGGAGGTCGTAGGGGACCTCCCACCTCTGCTTCTTGGCGTCCGTGATGTACACCCTCAGCCGGTCCTGCGTCTCGTGCCTGCGAAAGCCACCACAAAAAAACATCAACCACTCACATACACACAGAGACACGCGAGTTCAGTGGAGAAATGGAAACGGGTCGTGTCCTGAAGGTGAGGAGGAGCATAAAAATGGGGACTTTGCGATGGCGTACTTGACGAAGAGCTGCAAGTGGGGAATGTCGGGGCCGTAGACGGAGGACTCCTTGTTGAGCTGGAGGTGGCCGAGGAGGCCGCCGTCGGGGGTTTCTTCGATGGAGACGAGGCGGTAGCCATTGCCGATCTTGGCAGTGCCGGAGCGTGCGGGGGCAATGCACAGGAGGAGGACGAGGAGGGGGAGGAGGAGGAGGAGGAGGTTCGGGAGAGGAGGCGACATTTCGGTCGGGACCCTAAGCAAGGCTCGAAGTGCTCTGCTTCGGGACTGAACTAGAGGAGTTCAGACCGGGGGGCTATGCTGGGACTCTGGGCGAGAGAGGGACTGGTTTAATAGGAATTTGGAAGGAGTCGTGGATAGGGGAGGATGGTTGGACGTATCCGGGCCTCGAGGTCCTCTGTTTCTCTCTCTTCCTCTGTCAATCAAAGGTCTTTCTCTTTTTGCCCTCTCCGCCTCTGGATTATTGCGGAAAACATCAAAGCAAATTTCCAATAGTTTCCCGATGCTAGAGAGGGAAACTTATCCTGTCTCTTTACGAAACTTATCTCATCCCTCAATCAGATCAAAAGACCTGGCAAGTGCATCCAGAGTTTTCAAAGTCGATAAACTTATCCTCTTTTCTTTATGTAGAGGATTTCATCTTTCCATATATAAAGACCGTAACTTGGGAAAGTTATTGTATTACATTTATTGTAACTAGTATCTTTCTATAGTGTGTCTTGATTCTTCGTGGACGAGGATTGTAAAGTTCACCCCCACCGTTCTTTTGCCTGGCTGAGGATGTGATTGGGGAGTCAAAAAGATGTCACCCTTTTCCATCTCGGCTGTCATTTTGAATGGAAGCTAAAACTCATTCCGGCAGAATATGCCTTTCTGGCGAATTAGCCATCGAGCTTTGCTTCGGCGGGAACTCGCACCGACATAAACGCGTGGGGATAGAAAAACGAGTCATGGCCCGCGCAAAAGCTCCTGTGTGAAAGTTGATTTTTTTTTTTTTTACCTTCATTTCTCAGTTAATGGACAATTCGAAGGCAAATTCCGTAGATTGTCTGTCCTCCTCCGAGTCCAGTAGACACGTGCACGTGCTGGGAGAAGCTTGCGATGTTAGGTCGAGCGACCGAATTCCGACCGTGATTCCCGGAGCCTCCGCCCGAATCACGTCTTCCTCCGATCGACTTTCCTTTTCAGGTCCAGTCCACGGGCATCTCACCCTCACAGACGTCGAGTCTTCTCATCGTGCTTTTTTCTCCCCAACGGTTGCGGGACATCTCTCGCTAGCTCTCCATGCCCTCTGAAACAGCGAAAAAAATCGGAAAACGTCGTCGTCCCGAGTCCTTCCTTGCAAAAATTCCCATTTCAGATTGTTCGCAAGATGTTGCGTTGCTCAAAATGTATTTGGTCCTGGTCCTTATCAACTTTAGATCTTGTCTTTTTATCTCGGCTGGAGCAGAAACAGGGGACTTGCTTGGGATGCCGCGAAAACCCATGAACGAAGAAACCTTTGAGAATGCGTGCGAACTGTGCGCAGCTCTCTGTCAAATTGGCAGAGATGTGCCAATAACGTACGAGAGAGAGAGAGAGAGAGAGAGAGAGAGAGAGAGGGGAGCAGGTAACGTTGGATTTGTCGCGGAGAACACGGGTCTCGTGACCTTGCTTAAGATGTGCGGTGGCGGGCATTTCCCTGCCATTATCTTACGATCTTGGATTCGATCCCACAAAGAAAAAAAATATATATCTTTATGATCTCGGACACCGTTGAGTACTAAATCACTCGCGTTGTTCGAGTTGAGATAAAGGGTTTGGTCCGATGCAGTGAGCGGTGAGTATGATCTAAAACTAAACGCAATGAGGGCACTCAACGCCTCCCTAGCAAGGGCTAGGCTCACATGTTCAAAAGAAAAATCTTCGAGATTGTGTGGTATATTCATATCATAACATATGAACAAATAGTAAGAATTCCAATTCTTATTGAGACTCGAACTCATAATGAAGGAAATCGATTTATGAATGGAATCAAATATGTAGTATTTACAGACAATGGAATTTCCACAATGACTGCAAATCTCTCGGAGATAATTTGAGAATAAAAAATCTTGTTTTGCCTATACTTTTAATGTCGAATTAGGCAAAACAATAACTTTTATTCTCAAATTATCTCAGAGGAATTTGCAGTCATTGTGGAAATTCCATTTTTCCTAAGATTAGTATCTTCCTTAGAAATGAAAGAAATAGCAAAATCTCATAAATTAGGAGCAATTCATTCCATATTTCCCTTTTTAGAGGCACATTTAGATTATGTGTCGGACATACTAATACCCATCACATTGATGATCCAAACATAGAAGTTGTCGGCCGTAATAGTCTAACAGAGCCAATACTATTCCCGTCTCAATAGTAAGTAACTTCCCCTATATATCTTGCACAAAGCTAAAATCGGATGCCAGACATAGCCAAAAATGGACACAAAAATAGAAGTCCATAGTGTCCTCCTCAATAGCATAAAGAGAGCAATCTAAGACTTGAAACACCCCCAATTTCTTCGGTCTTTCAAGGCTAGCGTATTTACAAAAAAATTAAGCTCTGCTTTCATGTTGCTCTTACATTGTTTTTTCTTTCTACATTTTTTCATATCAGAGCTTGCATAATCTTGTGATGATGGGTGTAGTCATCACAGGGTCAGCGACTGCTCAGAGCATCATGCGATGATGAGCAACGAGGTGGGTTTTAATAAAGCTTCCATGAAAAATGTATTTCGATGCATTCAACGTGTTCCTTTTCTTGACTGTACTTTTCCAATTTTCGATACTTGAAAATCTGTTTTTTAACAAGTTTTACACTTTTTTTTCGTCCTAATTTTCATTTATAGCACCGAAATTCCATATCAGCATACTTATTAACATAATTAACGACGAAACGATTCGACTACACAAACCCGCATGAGTTAAACCCAATGCTCCGGATTGAAAAATCTGAAAACTCGATTGCACGCACAGCCGACGTAAGTTCTGTCGACAGCCGAACTCTGCCAATGCACCTTGCACAAAAAATCAAAAACTGGAAAACGGAAGAGAGACAAAAGTCATGCTTCGATTTGCCAACTCTCGAAGCCAGTAACACTTCTTCAATTCCGATAAAACGACACATGAGTAAAACAAAAGCCAAATTGCTGAGAATTCAGAGGCAACAGAGCTCAGGTGGGGGACACGACAGGTCACCGGAGGCTCTCCCCCGGCGAATGAAGAAACCTTTATAATAATAATTTTAATTACCCCTTTTCTCAGCGGAATAATTCGGATTAAGACAAAGATAATATGGATCCCAAGGCACATTGTCTTTGCATAACATGCCTGAGGCTGAGAGAGAGAGAGAGAGAGAGCACTGTGGTGTTCCCTTGGTTCATGGGCCTCCTGAAGATGACAAAAAGTAAGGGCAAAGGCGGTACGTGGGCATCTCCTGTTCTCGCCACGTAGCGTGTCGAGATTCGCTAGTATCGGTATTTGTTTAATCTAGCTTAATTTAATCGCCATAGCCGATTACGGAATCGCCGGTATCTTTAAGGACTGTCTCGCGAGTCTTCGAAGAGCGGTCCCCATGCCATGTGCGAATTCGGGGGATTTTATCGTTCTCCATGTCATGGAATTCCCGAGCTACAAGGCGTCGATGTTAGATTGCCTTGATTGGGGGAAGCCAGCGGTCCAATTTGAATCGAATCGATTGCTGTTGTCACGTCGTATGGTCCAAGGTTGGCTTTTAGTTCGCATGCTGCTACCGGCCGATGCATGACTTTGCTTTCGGAGCGAGAGAGACAGTCAAGAGGAAGGAATTCTTGAGATCGCTGATATTGGATCTTTCTAAATCAGATCGAATTTCGATTGAAATCGACTTGATGTTAATATGAGGTAGTCTATGTAGGTAGGGGACACTAAAGCTTTGTCCTTTTAAGTTGGCCTCTCCATACCTAAAATAGGGAATGCCATCAATTATCATTCATTAGCATTCTTTATGATTGAATGGGAACCCATTCTTCACTTAAATAATGTCCGTTTGACCATAATTTTAAGAAAAAGAAAGGATAATATAAGATATCAAAAAAGGTAAATGTCATCAAAAATCTTAAATTATACCTGCCTTGATATAAATATCTCAACTTCTTTTTTGTCGTGCTAGCCATCGGCAATGCCCACAAAGTAGGGGCGAGAGTCGTCTTCATAGATGAAGGCCAAAAGCCATAGGTGAGGGATGGTGTTGCTTGGATGTGGCAACCCTCACCCAAGGGCCAAATTTATACACATACTATGGGCATCACCTGGTCGGCCGGTCATATATATCCTCTATTACAATTCTATTTCGGATATGTTTGTGGAGTTCTTTTATGACACAAAAAAAATTAAGGGATATTTGTATCATAATTTAAGGTATTTGTATCATAATGTAAATTTAATATTTTTAGTAATACAAAAAATTATTTACAATTATCATAATTTATGATTTTTTGTGATATCAATTCTATTAAAAATACTATAATAATCTATAAAAAAAATACTTATTTTTTTCTGAAAAATTGTAGAAACATATCATCCGAACACAAAAGACATGGGACCAGCTCCTTTTTGGCGGTTTCCGCCAAAAGATCTCTTCCAAAAATTAAAGAAAGAAAAAGAAAGGGAAAAAGGAAGGAGGAAGCTGATGATGAGGAAAGTACTTCGCACTCGCGGAGGCGTGTCCTGCCTGCGCTGCGGCGGACAGGCATTATTGGCGAAGGTGGGGGAAGGCGAATGAATTATTGAGCGCCGCGCGCACGATGAAAGTAAAGGAGACGGAGGAGATCCAACGTGCGAATCGCTCGATGGGGTTCTACTCGAGATACACGGAACGGGCCGATCACGAGCACGTGTCGGAGACGTTCCGGCTTTTTACCGGTAATAACTATTTCTCGATTCGACTCGACTCGACTCGACACGACTCCACGGTAAGAAAAGAGAAAAAGGACGGCCCTCGACAAGAAGAAAAGGAGTTCGGCGATGTAATGTGGTGCCTCGAATTGAGCCGTCGGATAGAAAGTGCTTGGCAGACAGAATTTTTGACTTTCGAATGCGATGCGGCCCCGGATCGTCGGCTCTACCTCCGGCCGGACCGTCGCGAAGCTAACGGTGCTGCTGCCGGGGGTCGAAATCCGACGACGAGAGAGCCCAAACTGATGGGCCCAATGAAGCACCGAGCCTGATTTTCTTTTTTTTTTTCGGCTCGGCAGTCCACTCCCGATTAGACCCAATCGAACGAGCCCACTGAAAGAAGAACGACGCGTCGTGTAGAAAATGGCTCCTTCTCCCCAAATTCATCCCGCTGCCAACGGTCCTGGAAAGCAAACCCGCTTCATCGCTCCATAGAAAGAAATGCCCCCCCTTTTAGCATGGGCCATAGGGCTTGGACCTGTCAAAGGGACCGGACCACCTCCCCGACCGCATTTGAATTCTGTGACGATCTCTAAAAATAATTAGGAGTGCACAAAACGGACCGTCCAAATTGGGAATCGCACGGACTGATCGGACCGAATAGGCTAATTGAGTCCGATTCCCGATTTCAAGGGGAACTGGATCGACTACTCATATCTTTTTTATTTCTTAAAAAAAAATAGTAAAATGTGAACTAAATATTATCTCATCCAGTGACATCACAAATCGCGACATAATGACTCTTCACTCATTGTCGCTTTCATCAATATCTTAAGATTTGTCGTTCTCTCTCGCTTTGTTGTGCACAATCACTCTTTAATGGAGGGGAAAAAAAAAAGATCAATCCCATTGGATTGAATTAGAGCCAATCACCCTTAAAAATGATTCGAAACATATCATCTCCCGAGTTTATATCATTTATAGAAATAAGTCAATTGAAGATATTTTACTACCGATAACAAAATTATACTTGAACGTTTTTTTTTTTAATTCATTTCGTTAGCGATACAAGTAAATCATTTATTAAATAGATTTTTTTCTTTCAAATAATTAATTCTCCACAAAAGGAACCTGCCATAATATTCAATCAGTCTATTCCGCATCAGAATGTCCCGATACAAGTGAATATTGCTCATTCCTAATTATAATCGAGAGTATCTTTCATCTAACGCGGTGAATCTTGTTGGTAGAGAAATTATTGGACGTTCTAGCTAGGCGGAGTGACGTGCACGTACCTAACAAATTGTGGGGGTACCAAACTCTAGTGAGCCATTCTTCTTTAAATGAAAATCAAATAATTTCATGACAGTTAATATCATTATATGATTAATTTTGGTAGGTAATCACATGATACTCGGGGAGCACCTAATAATTTTTGTTATACGAGACAATAACACTTCTAAACTCCTCTGGTGGTAATCACACTCAAGAAACTATTGTCGCTCTCGAATAATCACCATTATAAGCGCGATTATTATTATTTTTATTTTTCAAAAAGTAATCTAACCCACCCCCAACATGGTCGTCCAATGCATCTTGTCAACTGTTTTCATCAGCAAAAGAGTGCCTGATGACGATGGAGTGCGAAAATTTTGTCTGAATACCACCGTAGAAATTTCATGCCAACGATCGCTATGTTAGACTTTTCTTATAACTTTTACTTATTTTTATGCGAGCAAGTCATCATGAGAAAGCCAAGTGTGAGTTTGAGTGAAGTTGATGTGATTCCTGAGACCTATAAAAAATTTGGTCATACACTCATATTTTGATGGGTCGGGTTGTTATATGGATTAGTTATATATAGTAAAATAGTCATGAATGAATGAATTTCGAAAGGTAAGAACTAAAATAACATGAATGTTAAATGAATTTACAACTTATTTTGATCTAACCCATTTTAATGACTCTCTTTGCATTCTCTCTCGAATATGCACTTAGTTTGGATATAAATTTTCCTATATCGGGTAAATTATAAAAATGTTTTAGCAATATGAGTAGGGATTGAATATGTACTGGGTATAAATTTATTAAATTTGTATTGCATGAAAATTAGTAAAAATGGAATATGGATAAATTTGGGTCGGACTATTTTCAACATTACCCAAACTCGACTCTACTCACTCGTTTAATGGGTGCATTCTCTACTGCCCTGTCACCAAAAGCAATCGAAGAATTCAACTTCAAAATTTTTGAAAGTAGATAATTTGATAATCATTTGTATCCTAAATATTTTTATGGATAATGAAAATACTTTTCATTCGTTTAATTTCGTAAATAATATAATAAATTATTTTCAGAAAAATATTTTTCAGATAATTTATTTTTTAGGAAACCAATGAAGCCTAAGTCGTTTTCAACTCCGCGAATCGTTGGGAACCTTAGTTTAAGATGGAACAGAGAAGGCCGTTTGTCCGGCGCACCGAGATTCGCGACTCTGCTCGTCGCTCGTTCTTCTTTCCCACCGCTTATCGGCCCATGCGGCATGCCCCACCCCGCCGGTCGTCCAATCCGTGTGGAAGTTCTGGAATACGATGACCACGGACTTTGACTTTTCAACGGACGCGTCAGCATCACGTTTTTTTCCCAGTTTCCCTGCGTCACCGCCTGCTTCATCCACGTTACGCAACACCCCCCCGCCCACGCGCAAGTCAATGGCGTCACCGCTTGGCGTAATCGCGACCGTCCACGCACGGCCTACCCTGCTGCGAAATGGCCAGCCCCACCGTTCCGTCGCATTAAAAGCGTGCATCGAATCCTCGAGAATTTGCAACGAGCACGTTAACCTTCTCCGTCGTCGACTGGATTTCTTTCCCTTTTCGTTTTCTGGGTGATTCCTTGCGCTTCAGGCTCACGCGGGAGGAGGACATGGACAGGAGGAGGAAGAGAGACGACGCCGGCGCAGCGAGCGGCGTGAAGAAGAGGGCGAAGGGACCGGAGAGCTCCGCCGCGGGAGAGCAGGGGGAGGCGGAGGAGGCGGCGGCGGCGGCGACGGAGGCGGAGGTGGAGGAGTTCTACGCCATCCTGAGGAGGATGCAAGCGGCGGTCAAGTATTTCGAGAAGGGCAAGAAAGGCGAGGGGTCGCGCAGGTTGACGCTCTCCGAGCTGGAGGCACTTCCGGAGGAGGAGGCCGACGGAGCTCCGCCGAGTAGGAGGAGGAGTAGCGGCGAGCTGGTCCTCGACCTTAACTCCGAACCGTCGTCCGAAGCCAACGTGGCTGCCGGTTTATAGAGCACAGATAACCAAACGCAACAGGTCCGAGGCTGTAGCGTGGATCGCCGCAGATAATGGAGCTGACCTTCGTAGAACTAAAGGGGGATCATATTTCTTAGATGAGCTTTGTGATGTTAATCTAATTTGACTCAAACTAACGGAGGATTGATAAATTTCTTATAGAAATGCTGATTTAGGGTTTTTTGTGATATTATGTCATTTTATTTTACCAAGACTTACGTAGTTTCGTGTATGGAACCCTGAAGCATTAATTCTAGGATGCTGTGTTTTTTTTTAGGTCGGTTAGGATGCTGTGTTGACGAGGCGTTCTTTTTATCTTGTTGTCCGGGAAGTTCTGCTGGGTCCGTGTTCCCCGGGATTTTCTTACTTAGTGCAGATATCGTTCTAAAGAATAGATGGTCAATGCTCTCCCCCTCTCTCTCTTCTCTCTCTGTAAGTTGATTTACCTACAGTTTTAAATGGATTTTATTTTATGTCTTGAAAGTTCCTCGTGGATGAGGGAGTTGTGTGAACGTCAATTTTCTTGGTAATATTTATGTTTTGAAATTCCAAGGTATGTACGTTCGTGTGGATGAAATATTTTTCAGTGAAATATTCATATTTCTCCGCGTGAAACACGCTGTGTTAACTTTCAACAAGGAAAAAGCTTTTCATATGCTTCACCTTTTCTAAACTTCCACGAATAGTATTGACTTCTTTTCGGCAAAACAAAAACCAAACATTAAGGAATTTATGCATTCAACTCTAATTCAGTTGTTATTTTATTCTTTCAAGATGCATCTCTCCTGGCTCCTCCACCTCGATAGGATCTTTTCGGGCCGCGCATCGGCTTGGAGCACGGTATCCATACTGAGCTCCGCATATGGGGAAAGCTTCAGGAAAAAGCAGAAAAAAAATGAGAGAGAGAGAGAGAAAGAAAGAAAGAAAGCAAGCAAGCAACCTTGTAACTTTCTTATGTTGCATTCTTGTTTAAAGCTATTTGTGACAACAGAGTGAGGGACAAATATAAGGTAGATAGATCGGTGCCGCCGTTGAAGTCACCTTCGTCCTTGCAATCCACGTTGCCACTGCGATCACCATGAGCACCATTTTTGGAGAAAATATTAGGTGGTCTGGGACCGCCACGTCAGTGTGGTCCCGGACCACTCACGCGGCGCCATGTGTGCGAGGAGGGGACAAAAGAGAGAAAGAGGAGAGAGAGAGCGTAAGAGAGGTGTAAGAGAGGTGGGCAGAGAAAGAGGAGAGAGAGCGTCAGAGAGGTGGGCCCGGTTCTGGTTTTTTGTCCCCTTAACGCACATGTGGTGTCGCGTGAGTGGTCCGGGACCACGTGACGTGGCGGTCCCGGACCACCCAATATCTTCTCCCATTTTTGTGCCTTCGGTGGGCGGGCACGTGCGTGCATCTCCACCATCTCTCAACGATCCACCTATCTCTGTCCTTTATGGCCATGTTGAATGAGTTGATTTGTCCTCTTGATGTCGCCGTCAATCTCCACTTGGGCTTTTCGCTATTAAGGTTAACGCTAACATCATATCACATTCTCAACAAATTAGATTTAGACCATAAGCCTAGGTGATTATGTCGGGTCCAGATAAGGGAGAGGACGAGAAAGGTCCCGTTTGATTCGGCTTTGGGAATGGGCTTTGAGACTCTAAAATCTCTTGAACAAATGCAAATGCGTTTGGTTCGATTTTTTGGACGATTTTGACAAGATGTAATTACATCTCCAAATGACTCTAAGGGTGTGTTTGGTTTAGCATTTCCAATGAGGCTTTCAAGCCTGAAAGCCCATTGGAGAAATACTGGACCGTTTGATTCAACTTTAAAACTTGCTTTCAAATTTCAACTTGCTTTCAAAATGCTGAAAAGCCCAAAACTAGTAGGAACTAGCTTTGAGCTTTCAGCATTCTGCCGAATGTTGAAATTATTTTTTCTCTTCCAAAACTACCCTTACTAATATTTCATATTTCCGATTTTGCCCCTAATTATTATTATTTTTTTAATTGAAAAAGGAGGTAGCCCTTTGCTGGACTGACGAAGGGCTACGACCGTCGGTGAGCCAAATCTGGCGCTGGCAGTCGTTGACTGAGGTCGCCCGAGGTCGCCCGGCGACCTCGGCGAGGGTTGCATGACCTAGCCAAGGGCTGTCGGAGGTCCCTCGACCGCCAAGGGTCGCCCGACCCAAGTGGCAGTGACTTAGGGGTTGCGCGACCCAAGCAACTGCTACCTGGGTCTCGCGGCCATAGGTGGCCCTTGCCTGGGTCATGTGGCCCCTGGGTCGAGCGACCCTCACCGGAGGTCACCCAAGGTCGACGGCCGCTGGCGCCAAATTTGGCTCGCCGACAGCTATAGCCCTTCGCCGGTCCGGGGAAGGGTTTAGTTCAATTTTCGAAAAGAAGAAGATATATATATATAGACACACACACACACACACACACACACACACACACACACACACACACACACATTATACCCATCAAAGCCTATCGCGAAAGTTTTTTTTACTAAACATACATTCAACTCAAAGTCCATTTGCAAAAATTGTTTTACCAAATACAATTGCATTTCCCCAAGTAGCTTTGGACTTTCAACATTTGCATTGAACTCAAAGCTCATTGCAAATGCTAAACCAAACACAGTCTAAGGGCCCTTAATACAAAGCAGGTCTGGAGGTCCTTTGGGAACTTGTATTTTCGGAATGCAAGTTTCAGTTATTGTTCATCTTCTCCAAAATCATCGCATGGAGAAGTCGATCGGAGGCCGCTGGTGACCGCCACTTGAGGGTCACCCAACCCTGGCGACCGTCGCCGAACCTCAAGCAACGTTTGGGTCGTGCGACCCAGGCGACAAATGGCCTAAATCGCGCGACCCAAGCGACCTTGCTTGAGGTAGATTTGGCCATCTGGCAGTTCGGCCGCCAGATCTGGCGGTCCGATAGCCAGATTTCATAAAAAAAATAAAATCTTTTTTTTTAATTTAACAAAAGTTTCTTACAAATGAAATTTTTACCAAACAGTATTTTGTCCAAAGTCGTTTCACAATACACTTTAAAATTACAATTTACCAAATGTTATTTGCATTATCACAAACTTCCTTAACTTAAAAGTATTTGCATTAATGGCAGTTGGCCAAAGCCAAACCAAACGAGGCCTCTAGGAGAGATCCGAGATGAGCAACCTATCTTGCATACCCCTGTCTGCAAGCACGCACACATGCACACGCGCACGCGCACGCTGAGAGAGGGAGAGAGATGAATAATGATAGATAGAGGATCTAGCTAGCGAAAAGGCACCGACGACAACGGTGATTTGCGTGAGTGCCGAGTTGATGAACACGTGTCAAGATCTAAATGGAGGGCATGTTTCGAGTCGGGTAGGTCCGAATTCACTTTTCTTTTTTCAGATTAGTTCTTCCTATAGGTGATCAATGAGCGTGTCTGGATTGGGCCTCGTTTGTTGTTTAGGCCCACCCATCAACCAACAAAAGAAAACTCTAGGAATTTTTGGGCTCGGCAGGGCCTGATTCGAGACCAAATCGAATTGAGTCGGGACCTTATAGCTAAATGCTCTTATCCAAGCTTGTCTCCATTGACCTTCGAACCTTTGTGGACTGGCCTGAGCGGGTCAGCACCTTGCCAGGCCCATGATCCAGCTAACAAATTGGCAGGCTGGCATGGCCCATTACAATTAGAGGTGATAGAGTACTTCAAGTGCGAGGCAACCTTGATCGAGCTGTTTTCGTCATAGGCCCATAATTTCGAAATCTTCTTTACCACAGTCGTCGCCTAAATCTCCAACAAGTTGACGCCACTCCAACATAGTATGCAAGTTGGAGTTTAAGCTAATCGGGTTCATGTTGTGGTCGTGTCGGCCCGTTGTCAAACGGATTGTGTTTGAATTCAACCCGGGCGACTCGGGATTCATCCATTTAGCTATTTGTATGGTGTCGACTTGATTAATGACCTGATCCATATTCACCTATTAAATTGAAATGAATTGGATTTATTCTTTACCAATTACTATATCATAAGTAAGTATTGGGATATAACCATCATCATCTAGTACTATTTTTTTTTTAATCTTTTTCTTAGTTTAATTATAATAAAACTTAATTTTTCCTATAAGCTAAAAGAAAAAAGAGAGACTCAGACTCTTATTGGGCCTTTTCTAAATTACTTGACATTGTGTTATAACTACATCAAGGACGTCACTTTCATCGATTACAGTCAAGAAAACGAAATTTTCCCCTAAGACATTATTCAAGTTATCATACTTCGGATCGGACTAACCTAACTTGACCTATTATGAAGCATGTTGGGGTTACGTATTTCTTATATTGATTGTGTTTGGATTGAGTTTGTCGATACACTTATTCGATTGATTATAGTCAAATTGACCTATTTAATTATATTTTTAACTCAAGGTGACATAAGAATATGGATTTTGGCACCACTAAATTCACCGATCTCAGCTCATAATGTATTGGGGAAGCGTTATTTTCATATCCTATATGGATAGTTACTCAATTATCATTCTCAACTTAAGAGGCTAAAATCGATATCTTCATTATGTAATAGGAAAATCTAAATACTACCGTATGCCTCCAATTTATTCTTTTATCACAATCACGATTTTATGAACACAAAATCTTTTCATCCTGACAGCCGTCTCTTTCCCATAATTTATTGTCTTTGACTAAACTAAACTTGTGCCAAAAAAATCAAGATGTACGCAATTATTGCGGTCGGCAGAATCGACATGATGGATGACGACAACAATGAATTTAAGACGTCGTTCGTCGGTCGCGGCTTCAGTTGAAATCATGCCATAAAAACTAAAAGTCACTCCAATTGGTCTCGGGGGGAAATTGGCCGAAGAGATTTAAACTAGGACGAGTCTTGTTTCATGGGACGATGCCATCTATTCATACCGAACCGTACTCGAATGATGCCTCTTTAAAGAAGAAACTCCCATTTCAATTATTTGTAAATCCGTGAAATAGATGGATTGAGTCAGGTTGAAAATAATTAAATCATAATTTATCCATTTAACCCATTTGCAAGATTCCGTATACGACTCGACTCAATTTGTTAAAATATTTCTATGTTTAACTAAATTTATGAAAACTCTTATCCAAACTGACGTGTCACGTGTGGGTGCAAAGGAAGCGAGTGCAGAACTGAGTGAAGACAAAAAAGAGCTAGAGAGGTGGATTTTGTCTAAATAAGTCAGTTAACTCATCTAACACTCATCTTATTTTGGATTTTACCATTTTAAATCTCTTTATGACTTGTTGACTAACTATAACTAACTCATCTAACGACTCAATCTATCAAATACGAGTTAAGAAATGGGTTTATAACAAATTTAGATAATAGAAATCAACTCATTTTAGTAACTTTTACGTACATGATAAGGAAGGTTATTCACGTGAATCCATTGGTTTAAATGGCTAAATGAAGGGCAGTTTAGTCCGCTGGAATCTGTTTCCATCCATCTAGGGTGCCAAAATAGTCTCACATTTTCATTAGTTGATGTTTTCTTTCTTTATTATATTTAATTTAATTCTATGATTTTTTTTTTTTTGAATTTTAAATAGTATCACGAAATCTAGGGAATTGGTTTTCACTTTCAATATAATCAGACAAGATTTTGGACTTATTATCGTGAGTTAGTAGATATTAGTTTATTCATTAGAAGTTACCTGGTTAGCTAATCTCTTTTTTTTGTACATTAAGGCGTCTATATTGTCTATTTTCTCATTTGCAAAACAGCTCATTTTGAATTAACGACGTACCAAGATTTGTCCTTCATCTGTGTCGTGAGTTGTGATTCGTGTACTCATTTCCAATACGTTGGATAATACGTTGAAGACGACACTTATCCGATTAGCTAATCTTTTATTTAGTAAACTAGGGTGTTTGTATTCACTATTTTCTCATTTGTGAAACGGCTCATTTTGAATCAACAACATACTAAGATTTGTCCCTCTTCTGTGTCGCGAGTTGCGACTCGTATACTCATTTCCGATACGTCGGATAATACGTTGAAGATGACACTTATCTAGAAGCTCTCCTTCCAATCTATTCCGTAATTTAATATATCAATTTTATATATCAATTCTGGCGCACCTAATATTATTCAAAGTTTCAATGTCCCTAATACTGCTTAAAATAGAATGACGTGAGGAGGCAGTATAACCACCACAATAGCGGTGGTGCGTCTCCCTCTACCTCTCTCGTGTGAACTCTCTACCTTCTAGGCAGAAATCTACAAAAAGAAAAGTCTCTCTAATAATAGGCGGTACGATTCTTCCGTCGATTGTTTAAAATTCATGCATCTCAATTCACACTTGGATTGGACCTGGGAGTAACCGGTCCTCCCAATGCTCCATATCATGCCAAACCAAGCCAACTTGCTCTTGCCAACACATGACAAAAGAAAGTGACCCCAGAGATGGAGATAGACCAGCGGAGACCGAGGTCGACATTCAAGGTCCCGAGAGCGGGTCGAAATCACATTGACCACGATCTCAGCATTCAGGACTCCATAGAAATCAAAGAGGGTAAGGCACGCGATTTGAAGATCTCGCACCAGCCAAACGCGGGATGACGATAGAAGTTGGCGCTTGTATATAAATACACACAGCGAGTGGAGACAAAGCGCCTTTCGAGCTGGGGCAAGAGCTAGCAAACTCCGGGATCCGTTAATTATTTTTTTTCGCGGGGTGGGGTCGTGGCGCTTTCGATGTTCTAATCGTGCTTGCATCATCTCCCCCATCATGCCTCACGAAGATGTGCGATCCTGCGTCATCGAGAGTTAATAATTGGGCGATGGAAGAAAGATTTCTCGGCGATGGAGAGCGACGGCTGGACCGGCTGTTCCGATGCCTTTTCAAACCGTGAGATCGCATTCTCGTGCTTCTCTTCTCGTTATCTTCTGTTTGTTCAAGAACAGCGACCTGCGGCTGAACAGACACAAAATTTTGCAGGCCTAAGGCTCGTGGAATTCTAGAAAAGCATACATGTATGAACCGGACGATGATGGTTCAGCGTGTCCACATGTTTCTGGCATCAGACAATGAAACCACGGCGGGGAGAAAGCTAATCCATGTAGGTTATCGAGATTTAATACACCTTACCGAGAATGCTGTGATGATTTTCAAAGCATGTGTAGATCGGTATGAATGATGTTTAATTAAATATTGAGAATTGACCCTACCATCTTAATACGTAAAGGGAAAGGAGTTTGCCAGAAAAAGAAGATGAACGAGATGCCAGACGATGCCTTCTGTGTGAACAAGAAGCAAGGAAGGATAACTTTTGCCATGGTAAGCGATAAATGACTAATTGATTATTGAACAACGTGTTCACTTGCAATGGGAAATAATTTCTGCTGGTAAAATGCCAGAAAATAAGTTGAGACCGGAAGAACCGTCTGCACATTGTGTGCGCATGTATTGTTGAGAAAATCTCTCATAATGTTTCGAATATGAAAAAAAATAATCAAAATTTCGTAGTATGGGTATTTCAGTGTGCAGAACAAAGAACTTACTATACATTGTTAACAACCAAACATCCAAGGTAGAGAAAGGCTTTGGCTTTGCAGAAGGAGATTAAATGTGTGTAAATCTGAAACGACCTTTGTAGAAGGAGAACAGGTTGTAAAACAAGGGTTCGTGAAAAAGCTTGCATAGACCAATATGAGGGGATCAAATTTATAGAAAATTATGCCGGCAACTTGCTTGAAAAGACCTGTTTGCAGAAAATTGATAAACCGTGGGACAAAAATTCATGAAAGTTTGAAAGGACTGTTTGCAGAAGCAGAAAATATTATAGACAAAGTCGGTGGTTCCACGTGGGGTGAGCATGGTCCAATTCTCATTTTGAAACTAAGAACCATCCTCTAAAAATTAATTTCGAAAAATTAAAATTGAAACATATCCGTTAGTTTCATGAATCCACCCGGGATCCAGACCACTGATCAAGTTCGATTCTCAAGTGAGTCCATGAAATCGTTCTCCAATCTCAACAAAGCTTGTTCAGCTTTATATTCGGGTTGAAGTGCGAGTTATTGATTTTAATTAAGGATTGAAAACCATAAGGTAAAACAAGTAGATAATGCTCGTTAGCTAAAAACTTAATTTTTTCGAAAGTCATTGTATGGTCCTCTTAAGGTTTCCTGACACCGAAAACATGTCAAGAATTAGACTCCACATTAAAAGTCCTAACCACTATAGAAGTTAAAATGTTAATCGTTTGATTCATTTTTTTTCAACGTCGACCCAATTTAATCATGGAAATAGGTAATGAGAGATCTAATTATTCTCTTAAAACAAGTCCATGGCTCTTATGGACATCTCCAATTGATTCCCTCCTTCTTCTACATGTGTGTATCTTATTTTGGTTGAGAAAGCAAGTAAATGGACTATTAGAATTGAAAAAAAAAAGTAGGGAGCCAATCGTATTACACACCCAAGAGACAAATTTAGTCAATAATATCTAATAACTACAAATATGTGTGTGTGTGTATATATATTTGGTTGAAAAACTATAAAATAATTAAGTAATTGAGATGGAATTTCTTTTTTTTTTTAAATATATATATCAGTCTGGTCCGAGTGAATGGGCGAGTGGTTCCACGCATAAAACTGGGAACTCAATCGGTACTCACTAATTCCACTAAATTGGAATTGGGAATTGGGACCAACTCCCATGGGAACCACCGGTTCCGGTCCAGTCTAGTGGTTCCCAGCGGTCTAGGCGGTTTTCGATTTTTTTGTACATCCCAAGTTCCACATACGACCCTCTACAATCTTGATGGGAAGACCCCGCTCTTTATCAATTTTATTTGGACTTAAGTTGATGTTTTATAGCTATTTTCAAGCCTGTTTAACCATTTTTGTATAAGCAAAAGACACGTTAGATAAACTTGAGAAGTAAAGTGCTCTGCTTTGGAAAAAGGGTTGATAATGCTTCGCGTAGGCTGTTCTGATGATCAAAGAAGGTCAGACCAATGGTTTGTTTGGAGCTTAACAATTTTCAAAAACAAATCTAAGTAGTCGGTGGCATTTTTAGAAGCTCGCGATTAACTCTTTCTCTGTTGCATTGAATTGCCATGCTTTTCTGTATACAAAATTGATAGAATTCTTTTTGTAATTATCTTGTAATCTTGAAAGAGTAGTGTTGTGAGAATGGAGTACGTATAAGCAATTTTAGAAGTTTCAAGTAGAAGTAGCACATTTTGTACAAGCCGTGGAATCTCAAAGATTACATAGGGAATTTTCAACCTTTTTGAGGCAATTAGTGCTAGGAGTGTGAAATATGATTAGCAGAAAACCATGCTAGTATATATGATTAACAATCTTCTATCCTCTAAACTTCTTCAATTTCTATCTAATAGAAAATCGCGATTTTGCATGAGTGTAAACGCTTTTACCGCACTAGCACACCTTCTACCCACTTTTCAAATGTATTCATGAGAAAAGTTTTAACCTTTCCAAAAAAAATCAATTTATTCTTGTTTCAAGAATGCACAAGTATCTCTCTTCCGAAAACATTGTTATTTCTGCATGAGAGGACGCACATAATCACTACCTCGTGCAAAAATCATGTTAAAACTTTGATTGTTTTATGACATTTGATTGATTTAGTCTCATAGGTTCAGTCTAGACTCTATCTTCTCATCTTTTCAACACTGATACAGCTAACAGTTAAACCAGGCATCCATGTTTGATCTCAGAGCGTTTGGTACTCGGTAAATTCCGTTTTTCCCGTTGACCCCACTAAGTTTTTCGTTATTTAACGCTATGAACAAGTTATATGAATGTACAATTAGCAAAAAGTTGTCCACTCGGTACTCAATTTTAATCTGTCGGGCGTGAACACCTTTTTCCTCCTTCCCCAAGAATCTGTCAGAACTTTTAGCTCCACTTACTTGCCATTTGCTAATCATCATGGAGAAAGATTTGTCCACGTGTGTACAGTTTGTCCAGCAAGTGGATCGGCGAAATTTATGGATGGTGAATGACGCCGACAGACGCAATTGAGAGAGTGACGACGGTCGCAGTTAGATTAAAACCCGTGATGTGTCAACTTGGGAGATTCTCCGTGCCAAACGAAAAAGAGAAGTTGGAAATTTCTACCGAGCGTTCTCCTACACACAGCCATGTACCAGTGATGATTGTGACGTGACAACCACCGACTTGGAGTGAGTTTGCGTCTTTTCAACAATCTATTGTTTACTTAGAGGCACCGAATACATCTCGACCATTTATTTAATTACACTCTTTTACCTTTACGAAATTTTCCAGCTTACATTTCATAACTAGGTTTTGGCTCCATGATACAAGGAATCAACTTGTTTGAATGGCTTAGATGCATGACGCTAGTTAGATTTTCCATACCTACCTACCGTTATCAAGTGAAAACAATCTCATCTATGGAGCATCGGCTTCAGGTTTGGCTTGTGTCATAGGCATTCTAATAAATTAGGGTGTATTAGATAAATCTGAGTTTTTGAGTTCAGGTGGGGCTTACTTGTTTTACAAACTAGCACAATTTATGAAAAATAGAGTAAGAAGAACTGGCGGGGAATAATAAGTGCATTCCCTAAACAAACTTCACCAATAAAATGATGGGATAACTATATAGTTTGGTCATGATGTCGATTATTTTAAAGAAAGGACAATGCTGTCCATAGATCAAATTATTTCGTGTATTGGATTTCACTTGATTGTCTATGGCTCCATTGCTTGTACTCGGAGAAGAAGTTTTGTATAAATGTATTGCCATGCTATTAATATTAAGTATTTTGATTGAAATTATTTTCTTTCGAAGATGTGGTAATAGAATAACCCGGTTGAAGCGTAATGATCATACGTCTGTAATGCATTTTATGTCCCAAAATAAGTCCCATTCTTTTACCTTTTCTCGGGAGTAAATGACTATTCATAACTTTTACCTTGACACTAAAGAAGAGTTTGACCCAATGCTTTATTTTTATCCTAGTTGATCCTAATTCGACATTAAAAGTATATTGATTTTTTGTCAGTCATATAGAGCACTCCGCCCACCACCGCATATGTAGAAAAAGAGGGAGTGGGGACAAAGGAATAATCATTTGACTTTGGCACATGAGGTAACGGGTTTGGCTAGGTAACATAATGAAAATGTATCGGATTGCAAATCCTAGAATGACGGTTCGATCCCATCCTTGGCCTCTGGGAGTGGCGAGCAGCACGAAACTTGAATTAATCAAATGGCATAAGAGGGCTTTCCTTTGTTAGAAATCCATAGACAACATTCTGGAACTTCCAAACCAAAGAAATGCAACATGAGAAGGATCTTTTTACGTTACGCTTCAATAGAATGAATTCGGGACAAAATATTTCCTGAATTTATATCATTTGGCATCATAACATGATTTTTTTTACTAATTATTTTTGAATTCCTCGTTTGCCCTCTCGACACTTGGAGATCATGATATGTGTGGGGCTCAAGCTCTCCATCTCCGATCGGTCACTTTCTCAATCCATGTTCTCAATGAACCTTTGAAAGCCAAGATGTGGCAAAACCAAAACATGTCATGTGAACCTATAATGTCCCAGCAAAAAGAAGAAGAAGAAAAAAAAAACCTATCATGCCCTAAATTTATCATTGCGAAAGTTTCCTCCTCTTTCTAATCTAGGTTTTTCTTTTTTTTTGGGGTTCATTAATTCTTGTCAAAAATTTTATACTTGGATTGTGCGGTAATGTCAAAATTTTCCAATCATGTTCCACACGATTTTCTATTTGATAACAGATATTTTTATTTTCAAATGGACAAAATCCCATTACTCGAGAGAAGTTTTCCAATATGACAAAAAATTATTTCGTTCCCCCAATTTAGCAAAAATGATCGTAGACGTACGCTAATATTTGTTAACTAAGTGACAGATGAATTTTATATAACAATTTTTATGTCCTAACATCTTTGTTTTGTTCAGGCTGCGGGGGATTTCAATTATTGGAGCAATGTTCATGTGTTCACATTTGCATGGTCATATCACTTTGACCCGACAAAAACATCATCGTTCGACGCTTGGCCCAAACACCTTACCCCAAAAAAAAAAAAAAAAAAAAAAAAAACTAAAGCCTTTCTTACAACTGGACTGGATTAATCTAGTGGCTTCGTCTGTACCATGGCAAAAAGGGGGATAAAAAATAAAATAAAAATAAAAAAAGAAATCACACCACTAGAGTCGAAGCATATCCAAACATATGGTATGGAATCACTGCACCATAAAATCTTCATCGAGAGCTTCTATAAATAGCACGGAATCCTAGGCGCTTTGAGCACTGAAACGACAATAGAAAAAACGGAGGAGAGAAATTGAAAAAAAAAAAAATATAAGCGAAAGAGATAGAGATGGAGGAAGGAAGCCATGGAAGGGGAAGGAAAAAGGGAGGGATGGTCACTATGCCCTTCATTTTCTGTGAGCCATCCAAGCTCTCATCATCATCATCATCATCATCATCATCATCATTCATCATCTTCTTCTTCTTCTTCTTCTTCTTCTTCTTTCTTCTAATCTTCTTGTATGTCTCTTTGATTACGTTAATTGTATTGGTGCAGCAAATGAGGTGTGCGATAAATTGGCGGTGGTCGGTTTCAACGCGAACATGATAAGCTACTTGACGGGCCAACTCCACATGCCGTTGACGAAAGCAGCCAACACCCTCACCAACTTCGGTGGCACCGCCAGCCTCACGCCACTGATCGGCGCTTTTGTTGCTGACGCCTATGCCGGGCGCTTTTGGACCGTCACCATCGCCTCCATTATCTATGTAGTTGTAAGTTTAACCATCCTTTGTTTGTCTGGGTACGTGTCTTCAGACAAAAGTTGGAGAAGTAGAAGTTGTTCGAGGAATGACCTTTTTCTCTTGTAGGAAATGGCATGATAGTGGTGATATAAACAAGATGAGGAATGGCCTTCGTTTTTTTCTTAGGAAATGGTATGACAATGGTGATATAAACAGGACGGATTCAAGGACCATGCGCAAAACTTCTCTTTATCTTAAACTGGTGGACGTTTAGCAAAACTTCACCTGATTTTGAAAGCTCATGCATATAAAACTTCTGTAAACCCTCTGCAAGAATCAACCTTACAAGTCCTTAAGTTTGCTACAATCGAATTGCTGATGGCGTGCACGAATATCATTTCTTGCTTCTTGATATATATATTTCATCAGTTTCAACATATGAAATAATTGAAGTGGCTTGGCACTTTAACTTGTTTGCATTTTCTACTGTAGACACACTACTTATGAAAGTGACTCGCGGAAAAGAGATCCACATATGATTAACCCTTAGGATAACTCTCCGTGTACAAACCCTGACCCATGGCTTCAGGGTAAAAATGGGGGAAACTGAAAAGATTTCTGACCATATATGTCTACAAAAATGGAGGCACGCCATCGATTTGATTTCTCATTGATTGGAGAAGCATGATTGGAGTCCTAAGGGTATTTGCTCATTCTGAGTAGATGGAGTCGTCAAGGTTTTCATGAGTACATAAACATGAAATACGTCCTTCTCAGTGTTAATTAAACTTCAGCTGAGTGTAGTTGTCATTAGGTTTCTTGCTATGGTAAGATATCATTTATGTCAAAGCAGAAAAGCGAACGAACGAAATTTACAAGAGACACTGAGTGTAGTTAGTCATTAGGTTTCTTGCTATGGTAAGATATCATTTAAGTCAAAGCAGAAAAGCGAACGAACAATTCACAAGAGACACAATACTTGTAGCTACTATCTAGTGGAGCTTCTTCCTGGGTAGGCGACTCAACCTAATTCAAATTGTTTACAGGTTACTTTTTTCTGTTTTAATCACAAGGAAGTACACTCTATACAAATAGGTACATCTGAGGCTTAAAAATTTAGTATTACTAGATATTTTAAAAATCGTGCAAGCGCTTTTACTATGGACATGTGAGTAGTCATTCATTATGAATTTATCTATTGTACCCATCATAAGATTGTGGCACATATCCATTCAATTATAGAATTCACCAAATACGATTTAAATCCCATGAACCTAGCACACAAAGAAAATCTCTTTTCTCCTCTTCCTCCTCATCCTCCATTTATCGGCAGCCATTTCATGAACGACCGCACGCCAATTTCTGTCGACAAGTTCGGGGCTGGCCACCGCCGCTGTGTAGTCACCCATCAGCACCCATCGACCTCGGCCATATATCTATGTCCATGTATTTTTTTCCCAACGTCTAAATCGCAACGTTCTTACTTAATGAAAGCGTGAATCGTGGGATGCCATAAATAGATATTCTACTGTATTAATTATGCGAAACCTACTCGTTTAAACACGCGCAACCACCGATTAAACATTTTACAACCCTGTAGGACCCCGTCCATTCCATTATTGAGCAATGATTTGTCCTTATTTTGATGACAGGGAATGACCCTTTTGACCCTATCCGCCGTACTCCCCCAGCTGAGGCCACCCCCATGCTCGGACAAGCAAGTGTGCCAAGAAGCCAGCGCCGGCCAGCTCGGCGTCCTCTACACGGCCCTCCTGCTCGGAGCCCTCGGGTCCGGTGGGATCCGCCCCTGTGTGGTTGCCTTCGGGGCGGACCAATTCGACGCAAATGACCCAAAACAGTCTACCAAGACGTGGAAGTACTTCAATTGGTACTACTTTGTGATGGGGGTGTCTATACTGCTGGCGGTGACGGTGCTCGTTTATATTCAGGACAACATCGGATGGGGCTGGGGTCTCGGGATCCCGACCATCATGATGTTCCTCTCGGTCATCACCTTAATTGGCGGGTACCGACTGTACCGGATGATGGATCCGGCGGGCAGCCCATTCACCCGGTTGTTGCAAGTTTGTGTGGCTTCGTTCAGGAAGAGGAGGTTAGCACCGGTAACGGATTCGATATCGTTATACGAGAATGAAGAGCTCGACGCCTCAATTTCGCTCGATGGGAGGCTTGTTCACACCAACCATGTCAAGTAAGTGCTCTCTCTCACGAAATGACATAAGTGAAAGCATAAAGAATCCGATTTAACTTACGTAAGTAATCGATCACATGGAAGTCCTATTCTTTTAAAAAATTCGTAAGGTGCACCTAAATTGAATCCACTTTATTTTATTTAAGTCTATGTACATGTCTGGGCTTGCCGAGGGGAAGAAAATCATCAAATTCTCACATATTTAAACATGCTACACAAAGAATTATCTTACTTTGATACAAAGCTCAAACGAGTTTGGCAACCTTCCTTACGTAAAAACAATAATCCTATTGACTTGGTATGCCAACCTGGTTGTTTCGGAACATGAGTAGCCGAACCCTACTAAATTAGCCGACGGACTCGAAACTCCAAGCGTCGTACAATCGACGACGCGTGTTTTTTGTCATCTTCTCGCTCGCGGAAAGCGAGAAGGATCACGTTGAAGACTCGCAGGGCCCGCGCCGTAACTCCGAGCAACGATCGATGGAATTGGTTCCGTTAAGATGACAACAGCTGTGGTCATATGTAAGGCCAACGTAAAATAGAGAAATCGTTTGATTAGGATGTGGAAGTTTCAGCGGCCGAATGATTGCGTCTCGGGAAACTAGTAGGTTATCTGATCTCTCTCTTATTCAACGAAGAAGACAATCACAGACTAAGCCCAGGAATCAAGGGAAAGGAGGAGGGAGATCATCGATGACGTGTCTCGATACGGTCGATTACTCCCCGACAAACTAAGCAGCCGAAGAGATTCCATTTGTGGATCTCATGTGATGCACAACGACAAAGTTCATCATGACTGTCCGGAACGAAGATGTTCTCTTCTGAAGGAAGACAGACGTCCGAATTCATCTCACTCCATTTCGAAAACAAAGAAATACGGACAAATTCATGAATCAAAACATGAATATGCGTGCCGCGTTTCATTTCGGCGGTCCTGGTTTAGGTTCTGACAGAGTCGTGCATGGCGTGGCGGGACGATGAAGTGTCCGGCTCTCGTCGCACCAGGCCCGCGAGACCATTGGCATTTTACCCGTGCTCCTCTGCGACCACATGTCATCGAATCTCGAATCGTTCGCACGCATGTACGCACGGATGTGGCCTCTGGAGAGATGTACGCAAGATGGTCCACAGCACGTGGCCTTTTTCTTCTTTCTTCTGAAGGGTCTCTGTCTCTTCGGTCGTCGCTCGTCACTTTTCATTTGCATGTATATTGTCTAAGCGCACAAGGATGATACCTCGTCGTTTGTCCTGAAGTGGATGTCTGCTTGTGGCTAGAACCGGCAGGAGTTCTGGACTCTTGCTCCTTCATCTTTTTTAACTAACGTTCCCTAGCTCTCAAAAGGCAAATTAAACAGACAGACAGATGAGGGCATGATCTCCGAATTCAGGCACATGAAGATTGTGTTTTGTCTTTAGGTTGAGCCGGGTCGTCACTCGAGTTATTTTAGCCAAATACAGCATCATTAACTAAAGTACTAAGCTCTTATACAACATCAAATCACAATGTATGTTATTGTTCTAACATGTCAAACTATGGTTATATCTTTCACTAAATTGGTTGATCGAACTTCCAGGTTCCTCGACAAAGCGGCCATCGTTGCTCCGGAGGACGATGTGAAGTCGCCCAACTTATGGAGGCTGAACACGGTCCATCGAGTGGAAGAGCTCAAGACGGTGATCCGGATGGGCCCGATATGGGCCTCCGGCATCCTCCTCTACACCGCCTACGCGCAGCAGGGCACTTTCTCCCTACAGCAGGCCAAGACCGTGGACCGCCACCTCGGCCGCCACTTCCAGATCCCCGCGGCCTCCATGGCGGTCTTCACGATGACCTTCATGCTCATCACCATAGCCGCCTACGACCGCCTCCTCGTCCCGGTGGCCCGCCGCTTCACGGGCCTTGACCGCGGGATCAGCTTCCTCAAGCGCATGGGGATCGGGTACTTCATTTCCATCCTGGCCACCCTAGTCGCCGGCTTTGCCGAGGTGAAGCGGAAGCGCTACGCAGCGGCTCATGGGCTGCTGGACTCGCCGCACGCCACGATACCCATGTCGGTGTTCTGGCTCATGCCCCAGTACGCGCTCCACGGGATCGCCGAGGCCTTCATGGCGATTGGGCACCTCGAGTTCTTCTACGACCAAGCACCGGAGAGTATGAGGAGCACGGCGACCGCGCTGTTCTGGACGACGATCTCGGCCGGGAACTACTTGAGCACCGTCATGGTCACGATCGTGCACAAGTACAGCGCCCGGCCTGATGGGTCCAACTGGCTTCCCGACGGCAACCTGAACCGAGGGAAGCTGGAGTACTTCTACTGGCTGCTGACCCTGTTGCAGGGTCTGAATCTGGTGTACTACGTTTGCGTGGCCAGGTTCTACACGTTCAAGCCGGTCCAGATCCACAGCACGGAGGCTGCGAAGGGCAGTGGAGATGAAGATAAAGATAAAGCCGCGGTTGAGCTTGCAAAAGTTTAGTTGATGCTTAGTTATGGAGGGAGGTTACCGGTAGGCGCAGTTCTTCATCACTTATGGATGTGACCGTAGATACTCCTTCTAGGATTGCATTAGGAATGTTAGGAGGACGAGGAAAGTCTGCCCCGCTCGCTGCGAGTCATGATTCTCGTAAAGACTCCGCATACATAATTAATGGTAGGATGTGTCGCACAATCATCAGTAAATCGAGAATAAAAGCAAGAGAAAAATCAAAATGCAAGATTTTTATTCTAGTTCATCCATCAACTATTTCTATAAAGGATGTCACTATAATTAGCATATCACGCCTCTATATTACATCCTTCACTTATAAGATAAAGGGATTATACATGCTCAGTAATTATTCATGGGCTCACACCCAAATGATCAATAAAATATGGATTCAAATTATAAAAGTTCTCTGATGGCTAGCGCTATCTCCATGACCCTTGTTGATAGGGGTGTGCAAAGGAACCATGACTCATTTGGACTGCCTGGAGCCGGATTGGAACCGCTTGAAATCGGTGGTTCTTAAGGAAATCGATCTGGTTCCCAGTTCCAATTTATGGGAATTAGTGGATAACGGTCCGGTTCCCGGTTCCATGGGTAGACCAGATCAATTATATTATAATAGTATATTAATTTTTAACATTAAAGATAATTTTGAAATTAGCAAATTTAAAATTTAATGCTCTAATCTCCATCTTCCTCAATTCACTCCTCTCCTACTCCATCTTGTCTCTCACAATTCAAATTGTACCCCCACTCCCTCTTCCTCTCCCATTCACCTTCGGATTTGCTCATCTCCCTTCAAGTCCTAGTCTGGATTCGGTGAAACAATGAGTTGATTCTCTTTTCTCCCCTCGAACTTGTACTCTCTCTCCACATTGTCACAATCTTCGTCACCACCTTTGCATTCAATGTCATTGTTGTCCTCATCATTGCTGGGCTCGTCCTGCTTCTGCCTCCCCTCTTCCTCCTCCCCCTCCTCAGGCTTCTCCCCATCATCCTCGTCTTTGGGGACAAGGGCAAACTCCAGGTCGAAGAACGACTTGTCGTCCTCCTCATTGTTGGTCTCAGGGGAGAAGCAGGAGATGACGAAGGTAGAAGTGGTGGCAAAGATGATGGTGGTGGTTGGGACGGAAGTGGCACGAGGGTCGCGGCCACCATGGCGCCAGTACTTGAGAAGGCTAAAAGCTACTATGGTAAGGAGAGCTAGAATAGCATATGTGAGAGGGCAAAAAGGGGAAGGTGTGGAGGTTGGACCAGTTTCATGGATCCACCCAGGAACTAAACCAAACCGGTGGTCCAGTTCTCGGGTGGATCTATGCAACTAACGGGGGGTTCCCAATTTTAATTTTTCGGAATCGGTCCTTAGTGGACGGTTCCTGGTTCTAAGCTGGGAACCGCCCACTCGGATTATGCACACCCCTACTTACTACGATAGCCCTTGATCGAGGAGCAAGACTTTGAACCTTTCTATTGATGAGGAGTATGAATTTCACCACAATAATGAAAGTAGAAAGATAGAAGCCCCTAATTTTTCTCTTGTGCCTCCTTGCTGCAACCTTTATCCACTACTCTCTCAAAAAAGTAAATACATAGTTTCTCAAGATCTTAACTTGTCCTCCTTTACTCAAGCCTTGTTTGGTAACCATTCTATTTTACTATTTTTTTTTTCCATGGAACAGGAAAATAATAGAATTCTACTTGGTAACGATAATTAGTTTTTGTATTTCCTGAAACAGATCAATCGCCAGGGAAGAGATTTGAAATAGAAACAAAAAATAAAAAACACCCACTTCTTTGGTCCCAAGAACAAAAATAGAAATAAGGCCAACATAATCTAATGCTATAAAAAATCCAAAAAAATTAGAAATTAGATTTTGAATAGTTTTACTAGATTTTAGTGTTAATTCTACTTTAGAATTAGTTTAACATAAAAAAAATGTGAAATTATTTTGACGAGAATTGGATATGAATTTGAATAAGCTTTTAGGGTTTTAATATATTGATTTTTTAATGCCTTTTTCCTTTATAGACAATGCGAGGTTGCAAAGGCTTAGCAACTTCGGCATTCTTCCCTTAAAATTGAAGACATCCTTTAAGATCATCTACAATTCTGCTTTAATAGAAAATTAGATAACTCTAAACAAGTCTTTTGCATTACCATTTATCTTGTGTTCACATTAATCGAATCAGCCCCGTTTCATAGATTTCCAATGTCATTTGCTTGAAGGTTTGATGAGTTTGTGCCAATAAGTGCATCAAAAATCGCCTTCATCGTTAGTTCCATCATTGCCCATTCTATTTAGTAACGTTTACTCTCTTTCTTGCGGCTAAAAAAGCTCAAATGTTTATGCACCTATTTATTGTAATTGCTAAAGATCTATTGTCAACCTCCTTATATTGTGAGTTATAGACTAGTGGAACTTTCTGCTGCCATTTCTGGCCATTTATATATGACTAAATATTACATTGGACTTTTGAGGTAATCTTAGAACAATTAAATTCTTAAAAAAGTGCATTTTTATTCAAATCTGAATTGTTAAGTCCCCATTGCTATCTTTATAATTAAATGAAAAAAATTGGGAATAAAATTTTTTAGAATTGTACCAAATATTTTTATGTTCTTTTCCCGTTTTGGGAATATAAATTTTATACGAGTTACCAAATACCAAATACGTTCTTCTACTTAGAAACTCATCTAGAGAGTAGAAACAGAAAAAATTATTTTTAAATAAAAATTATTGTCGAGAACAAAAATATTACCAAACGCATCTTTAGCATTTTCTACGCTAAATTTTAGAAGTTGAATCTTAGTGAATTGGGTTTGGTTAAAATTTTCGATCATGGAGTGAGGAAAAGATATTCAAAATAGTTATATGGAGCAAATTATAAATGCATTTAAGTGGGTAGGGAACGATAGCCACCGCCCGCCTTCCTCGAGCCGACGCACCAGTCAAACCAAATGCGAAATCTACCCGACGCCATTCCATGCATACTCCAAAAAGGTCATTTTATTTTAGGCACTGATTGTTTTGTGAAAGATAACTTCAAGAAAAACGTTTCTCGGATTTTTCAAGTATTCGGTTCATGGAAAATAAACTAGTCGAAAAAACATTTTCCATTAATGAAAAAGTCTTCTAAAATATGAGAATATATTTTCCATTGTTCAAATTGAAGAAAAGTAGCCGGAATCAAGCGAGCTCGAGTTCACCTATAGCCATTTGTCGACTGTTGCCGTGGCTGGCAACCAGTCGGGGAAGAAGAAGGAAAAAAAAGAAAATAAAAAATAAATAAATAAATAAATAAATAAATAATCAATTTAAAAATAATAAAATAAAAATTGAAAGGAGTGCATGGAGAAAAATATTTTCCTCATTGAACAATAGAAAATATTTCTAGTTCATTTTTAAGTTTTAACTGAATCCTAGAAAGTATTGTCATTTTCTTGAAAAATATTCTTTAGAAATAATATATCTTCTGCAAAATAAATGGAGCCTTAGTTTCATTAGTTCTTGCATTTCTCCATGGATTTTCCCTTTCTGGAGCCGGAACGAATTTTGTTATCTTCGGAAACTTAATTGGCTCCATCCCCTGAACTAACTCCATGCCCGTGCTTTGTGCCGGCATGCCTATTCACATTTTTATTTTATTGGCTAGTAATTGTGGGGAGAAGAAATCAGATTTATATTAATGATCACATATATAGTTCTCTAGAAGAATATAATGTTTTACAGAGTTTTAAACTTAAAATGCGGCATTGTAAGTTTGAGATGAAAATCAATTTTCCAGCAATATTAAAGTAACAAGAATTATTTATACTGCCGAATTTCCTCATAATTAAGAGGAATAAATCAATTGGTTGCATCTTTAAGCTATAATTTTAGTATATTCCGCACATTTTTAATCAAATTATTTGAATATGCATATAATTTAATGATGCAAATGCAATTTCAAAGAAATGGACCAAACTCGTAACCAAATGTCACAGATGGCACGCGTAGCAGCCCAAAAGGAATAACGATACAAATGATCCACAAACGTTGACCCAACATGTAATGTAATCCATAATTTCAAACATGTAATGTGGTCTCCTAATTTTAAATTTATTATATGAAAATGTTCAATGTTATACTTTCATTAATTCAAGTTTAGGGTCAACATCAGACATTTTCATATAGTCTAGGAACTAAATTGGACATGCAGTAATGATCGAAGGATGATATTGAATAAATCAAAAGTCCATAGATAAAGTTGAAGTATCACATTGAATAAATCACGTTGTATATTGAAATAAAGTTTGGGAAGCATTTGTGCAATTTTCTATTGAGCCAGGAAGACCGGATTCACGGACAGAAGGCAAGAGAAGAGGAGAAGAGCTTTCGTGCAAGACAGGGATAGAGAGAGAGAGAGAGAGAGAGAGAGAGAGAGTCCATGCAGGAAGACAGAGTCTCCCCTGGCCTTCGGCATCCCGCACGAGTAGCGACCCCTCCGTGTCCATCACCTCCCGTTTCTTGCTCATATTTAGGAAACCCTCCCTCCATCCAACGCACGCACGCACGCACGCACGCAAGCTATGATGATGGGAGAAAAAGCAGACGGAGGGAGCCGCCGGGGCGCCGCCTCCCCCCACCGCTGCCCCCCGCCGGACGCCGCCGGCGCCTGCACGCCCCTCTCGGGGATCGCGGAGGCGTTCGAGGAGATGGCCGCCCTCCTCCTGCGGCCGCCCGACGACGGCGGGAGCGTGGAGCTCCGCCTGGACAAGTTCTGCGACGCCTGCTCCCTGGTCTCTGTTCTCTTCGGTTGCCTCGGCCTCGCCTTCAAGTTCGCCGAGATGGAGTACGTCTCCAAGGTGTGCTTCTGTTGCGAATTCCCCGTGCGTGTCCCTACCCTTCCCCTGCCCTTTCGTCGCGAATCTTGTTTCGAGAGCTTTGAATTCGACCCTGCTCTGTTTCGATTATAAATTGCCAGAGCGATGTTGTGGAACGGGAATTTGGCGTTTGTGTCGTGTTGCATGTCCGATTGTTCGAACTCTGCATTTGCTCCTGTGGATCTTCAGTTGTTTGTGGTGACTAACGTGTGTATTGTGACAGATTATATGATGTAGATAGTAAAATGCACGAAGAATAGTTAACATTCCAAATTGGTCTACGGAACGATATCTTGGATTCTCATCGATTTTTTGGATGCAATCTGTTTGCTCGGATTCCGCTTACAGCTTGCCACCGCCACTTTATAAATGTTTCTTGTACGCGGGTCTCAAAGTCACTGGCATTAATTATGCAGAAAAAGGGCGATTATTTTGTGCTTGCGCTTGTGCTTGCGGCTTTGTCATGTGTTGGGTCAGGATGAATTCTCAAAATGGCTTTAGGACACTCTGTTGCTATTGCAGGGTCGTGCATGGTTGTTCAGGTGATGTGTCGGCGTTTTACATGATTCGACAATCTGCATGAGTTTACTGTGTAATGGGGTAGATTCTCGTTGATCTTCAAGTCATGAGTTGAACTTAAGGTCTTCTAGGTGAAAGGGGAAATGTCTTACCAGTTGAAATGCTATAATTAGGACTTCCAGGGATCAGCGTGGTTATTTTAAAGACATGACTTCTTGATGATGGTTGTCGACTTTTCTCATTGAGCTAGAATTTCCAGATTGGAGATTAGAAGTCGTGTAAGTTGGAAATGATGTATTCGGAGTGGCTGCTTATTGACCTATGGAGTGTCTGTGCTATCATCTATTGAGTTATCGTTGCCATGTACTATGCTTGTGACCTTCCTTCCACTGACCTAGTAATTGACTCTCCAAGGTACGTGATCTTGTCGAGGCATCAAAGACACATCGCACATTACAAAACATACTGGATCTTGACGTTGCAAACAATTCAGTGAGAACTCCAGGAAGTCATACCCGTAATCTACGTCGAGTTAGGCAGGGCCTTGATCTCATCAGAGCGCTATTTGAGCAGTTTTTGTCTTCTGAGTATGCTCTCTCTCTCTCTCTCTCTCTCTGTTTAATTGCATATTATTGTTTGAATTTTGGAAGCAAATTCCATTTCTACCAGGGAATTGTTTAATTTGCAGACCTGCTTTTGATCTTATGTATGTTATGTCTTAGCATCACGAACGTAGAGTATGAAGTTTGAGGATTCTATCAAACTTTTATGTATAGTAAACTGGGAAGAGGTTCATTATCCCTTAATCAGGATTATCCTGAGTTCTCATGATAGGTGTGTGGCACATTTTACTCTGAAGGAGCATTGATGTAAAGCCTTTAGGGTGATCTCGAGAAAAATTGTCAGACAAAATTTTCTTCCTCCTTGTTATGAGCATTGAGCGAGGATGTCATCATAGTTTAACCTAGACTATAATGTGTAAGAGGTTTCCAAAATAAATTGACAAATGTGTGGGAATTCTTCTGGTCAGTGGCTGTTTCTTTCATCACAGAACTCTCATGGGCAGTCCTCTATAGTTTTTGGTATGTAGGCTTGTTGATGGGAAATCTTGCACACGCTTACATGATTTTCTTACTAGACCTTTGGAGTGCAGTAGCTCTGATGTTTCTTTTGTTCCACAACATAGAGGAGTTGCCATAGATGATTTATCTGCTAATGATGAAGTTCTAAATGTCCTGGTCTGGTTTTACCATAAAAGTTCACATGATTTTTAGTCTTTTCTTCTCAAGGTCAGTCATGATTGTACCTATGTCTACTTAGTAGACTGGGGTTGAAGTCATTTTGCTGCTAGTGGTTGCAAAGATTCTTCCTAATTGAGCTATGATTTTCACAATGGATGAGTATAAGATGACAAGTAGATAATAATAACTTTGTGATCTGAGTTAAGGAAGTCCATTGCCCTAAAGTCAACTTGTCCAAAGTTACTGTCTCCTGCAGATGCAGTCTCATATGTAAGATTGGTTTTGTTCCATAGTAATAGCTTCTTCTCTTTTACTTGTTCTAGCGATTACTCACTAAAGGATGCGGCTACCACAGCCTATACACAAGTTTGTGCGCCATTCCACACTTGGGCAATCAGGACAGCTGTTTACGCTGGAATGTATGCTCTTCCATACAGGGATCAACTTTTGCTAAAGCTCAATGAAACTGGTGAGTTGGGATGGTACTGCATGCATATCGGTCCTTCTGAATTTCAACAATTTTTCTGTGTTATTTTCAAACCCTGGCGAGTTATCTTTTATCTGATGAATTGTGAGATTGCCAACATGCCAAAGTTCTGGGGAGATTTCCAATCGACTGTAAAAATGATTTTCTATTTTGATTGTTTTTACAACTTCTATGTATGATTTTTCAGTATTTTCTTGAAAGCTGATGATTGCTAGTTTCCAAGTCAGAAAACTGCAGTGCTTGACTAACTTTCAGTACGTTAAAAATCGTAACTTTGGAATGTTGACCCAAAAATGAGAAGTTGGGGATTGAATTGGTTACAGAATTATAAGAAGCTACAGAATATCACCATACATCCATCAACTGCAGACCTTGTAAACAGCATAGATAGTTGCTGGAAACCTTTCATGTGTTCGTGTTACATGAGATAATCACACTAACTGATGGCGTCAATCCTTTGTGTCAGATGCAGCAATAGTGTCTCACGACAAGGTTCTTCTATGTGCAATTCAAAGATTTTTCATCTGGTTCTTTTGTAAAACATGATGCAAATTATGCATTGGGAACATCTGTGGTTTCTGGCTTGGATATATTATCGAATCTGGTCGACCCGACATAAATGATCCTCCTAATGTTGTCCTTCAGAGATCTCAAACTGCCGATAATCTCATTGCAGATAAGACGGCTGAGAAGAAGATGAGAAGGTATATCAAGGCCTCAATCCCAGTTATACAGTACATCGATAAGTTATACATATCCAGGAATATTAGCTTGGATTGGTGAACTGATATGCCTCGCTTCATTCATGTTGATAGCTTTGACCGATCTCTCTTTGTACAGAACAATACTTTCAGACAATTTTGGTGTCTACGATCTCTCTGTCTCTCCTCTCCCTTCTCCTTCTTGTGCACCCAGCTTATGGTGGCAACACCTTATCTAGGATTGCATACCGCAATTTCTCTGCAGCTTCCGTTTACGTTAGGGTGCGCTGCGACACAAAGCTATTATGTAGAAGGATATAAAAGGGATTATCGGACAAAGTACGAAGTAGTTACGAACACTTGACGAGGGTAGGGATGATTGATCGATTCGTGTACCACCAAAGAGACCAAAAAGAAATAAGAGTCTTAGAAAGCTGTGAATCGTTCAATTACTCCATTATTACTGTAGTACCAGCAGCCTGATTGATGATCCGATCCGCCCATTTTGATTTAGTACAAAACAAATCATCATAAATGTTACCGATCCATTAGTGCTCGCGGATTTGGTTTTACACAACTACGTTGGATCTACAAAAAAACTGCAAAGTCCTAACACAAGTGTTGCCATTATTTTGGATCAATAAAAGGAGTTTAAGTTTGCATTCTTCCTTCTTCTGTTTTCTTCAGGAATAAAAGACAAACGTGTCGTTTTTATACAGTGTTTTTCCGCTGGTTTGAAGGGTTTGTACAAATCGACAAGTCGGGCACAGTTTTGTTTAGTTCTCCACAACTTCATCGAGATCTACTCTAATTGCAAAATTCCAGCTGCGCTAATTATTTTAACAGTTAAATGGCCTCTTTGGCCCTTTTCTTCTCTAGCTAAATGAACAATCTTCCCTCAGAACATTAAAAGTAATTTAAGCCATACAGATAGCCCCCCCATCCATATGCAAATGGTCATTAGGCTGCAGCACTCAGCTGCGACCATATCAGAGAGGGTAATATACAGTTTCGTAACAATGAGGAGAGGAAGTGCGACACTCGGTTCAAAACTTAAGCGAAGTTTATTACCCTCTTTCAAAATCTACCAAAGTTCGGTATGAGTTCCTGACAAATTAGAGAAAAAAAAAATTGAAAATACACGACAAAAAGTGACAGCGCAAGCAAGAGCTGCATGCAAAGAATATGGCTTGGACGATCCAGTTCCGACTGACACAAACCTCATTACAATGTAAGGCTTTCGGGATTCTCGACAATCTTTGAGAAGGTCTGGAGGAAGGCGGCCAAGTCAGCACCGTAGATGATTCTGTGATCTGCCGTAACATTCACCTGAAATTTGTTTCCCCCAGTTAGAAGCTTCTGAGCTAGATTCAATTTGTCACCGGTCAATTTAATGAAAATTACGTGTGAGCATGATCAAGATCACGAAAAACAAGTTGAAATGTCCAAAATGGCAAGCTGAGATCATGAAGAAATGCAAAGTCAAATAACTTGCCATAAAAAAAGTTCTATCATCGTGCATGATGAGGAATATAAAAAACCAAATGCTGCTTTTCAGAGAGAAGTATCAGAAATGCAGTAGGTGAAACAGAATCAAGAAACTTAAATGCTCTTACAGATTTTAGAGCCTGTCTTAAGTGGTCTTTGGAAGAATTCTAAATAATTACACTGTATCTGTTTCTTTTTCGTCCTCTTTTTAACAATGAAAATGTTGAAACACACTTTTTTGTGCTTTCACAATTTCTAGCCCTCAACTAAGTGTTTTCATTCTGGACTCAAAATCATCCTCCTCACACGAAAAATATCTTTAGTGACATCCCATACCGAAAAAGGGAAGAACTTATCAGATCAACAAAGGCAATCTTGACCAAAACCTTATGCATCAACAGGGAAGAGCCAGAAAACACCAAAATGCACAACATGATCTCAAATCGGGCCTTACAGAGCTTGGTAAGGAGCTTCACTCTGGACTCAAAATCTCTCTCCCTCCCTCCCTCACTCTCTGTTTTTCTAGGGTGAAGCTCCATGGAACTCAACTCAGCCTCATAGAGCTTAGAAGGGAGCACAATGAGATTAAGCTTGTCTGATTCAATTAAGTCAAATATCCACTTAATCTGGTAAGTAAGGGAGGGGTTACTTAGTTCATTTAGTTAAAGATAATTGATGGTAATCATAATATCACCAAATATATTGACAAAACCTACCAAAGATGGTCTTTTTTCTATAGCTGATAAGAGATTAATAATTTTCAGCTATTTATTATTTATTATCATCAAACAACTTTTTAGTTCTATTTTCAGCATTTAAGATTATCAACACTTAAAGTTCAGATCATATATATTCAACACAATTTTCAATTTTACCAAACAGGTTCTAAGAGCAAGGACATTTAACTTCTGATAGTATAGTGATAATATAGACATAACACAAGTAGTTATTAAATTGAAACTCGAGCTGTGAATCTTAATCTGTTTGTATGTACAAATTAGCCAAAGATAAAAAATTATGGGTCAACTTTACATATAGGATTATGATGGCACTAGACTACCTGTCACTAGTTGGAGAAAAGTTTCTTGGAGACAAGAAGCAAGCATTTATCATCCATTGAACTATACCATTCTTTTCTCTCTGACTTATTGAGATGGTATTTGGCTCCAAAAGGGATCAGCATTTTAGATCCATCCCTATCTGCTTCCTACTAAGTTTTCATCTTGGTATTTGCTATGGAAGATTTCTTTTCTTCTTCTTGTTTTTTTTTTTTTTTTTGAAATTTTCAATTTCAGAGTAAAAATTGAAAAATAGATATGAGAAATCCTCAACTCCCCATAGCGAGTAAATAAGGACCCCAATTTTATATCATTTCTAAACTAATTTTCAATGCTTGATGTATAATTACACCTCATGCGGTATAGGAATGCTTATTAATCCCAAATAGGCTCACTCTAGTAGGGATGCCAAGCCTTCATTACATAAAACACTGGATAGTTTGGAAGATCGCAGGGAAGATGCAAACACTCACCAGCATTTTACTTTTGACACTGAAGAATCCATCAGCATCAGCTACCACAGTTGGCTTTGATGCTCCCACAGCCATGATGGCCCCCTAAATATGAGGAAAAAAATTCACCAGATGGCTAAGAAGCTTCTCACAACTTTAATAAAATCCTCAGTTCAGTAAAGTAGAAATCGCGACTGTGTGACTCACCTGGCCTGGAGGAAGAATTGCATCAAATCTGTCCACTCCAAACATGCCCAGGTTGGAAAGAGTAAATGTGCCTAAAACATTCAAGTAAACAAAAAAAAAACCCATAATCCTGATTATTGAAGAATAATGACATAAACGAACCTAATTATCACATTTGCATGTGTAGAACTGAGAAACAAAAGACATTGAATGGTGAAACCTGAGTTATATTCATGTGGCTGAAGTTGCTTTGAGCGGGCTTTCTCCACCAGCTCTTTCCATTTTTGAGACAGCAAGTAAAGATCCAACTGTACCAAATATTATAAAGCAAAACCAAAATTGATATGTGAAAATTGTATCCATCAAATCAATCCATTTGCTTTGCATTTTATCAAGAGGAACAAAGGCACAGCACGCTCCAGAAATCAAACCTTATCTGCATCCTGAAGCACAGGTGTGATCAACCCACCGTTAATGGCCACTGCAACAGCAATATTAATGTTGCTATTGTAAGTAAAGTTCTTCCCATCTTTGCAACTGGCATTCACAACTGGATGCTGAACAAGTGCCATTGCGGCAGCCTTTGCCAATATAGCGGTCATGGTCACACCCTTCGGTTTCACCTAAAATATCCAGAGCGAACAAAAGATTTATACCAATAAAAAGCAACTATCGAGCAGGTGGAACTATCTTACCAAATCAGATCAAGCTTGACACACCCTAACAGAAGAATACATACTTATACACTCCGTTAACAATCTCTCCAACTATATTCCTTATCAAATCATGATCCAGAAATGGCATACTGAAAACTACGTATTGAGCACAGAATCTACCTTCTCGTAGAAAGCATCGAGCGCATCAGTTGTCACTGGGTATCCGACTCTAAAAGTCGGTACTGAGAGACTCTCTACCATGTTCTTCGACACAGCACCCTGCATCGTGGTAAATGGCACCACTGTAGATCCCGGAAGTGGAGGTGGAGCAGGGGCGGCAGATTTTGGTGGAGCAGCAGCAGCAGCTGGAGCTGGCTCTGCTGCACCTGCTGGAGCGGCAGTAACTGTAAAGGCCGGCTTGGACGGCTGGATTCCAGCAGCCGCTTCCACGTCTGCCGGCGTGATCCTCCCGTACGGACCAGTACCTGCCACCACGCATGATCAGCTACACCCAATCGCGCCAATTACCATGTCAATAACAATTGACGATTCAACTGATAATCTAGCCAATAACGTCTCGCTCTGCTTAATCATTTCGCACATTCTATCTTAGTATGATTTCGCGATAATGTGGCATTCGACAAAATCCTTACCTGTCACCTTGTTAATGTCCACCTTGTGCTGCTTGGCGAGCTTCTTCGCGGAGGGAGTCGCCACAATCTTTCTCGGCCCATCCACCGGAGCAGCCGGCTGCGGCGGCGGAGGCTGAGCGATCGCCGGAGCAGGATTCGAGGTGATGGCGGGGGACTCGGCCGCCGCCGGGGCGGGAGAAGGAGGAGGCGAGGGAGAGCCCGACGTGGCGGCGGCCTTGGCCTTGGCCTCGGCGACCTCGTCCTCGGTCTCGGCGAGGAGGCCGATGGGGGCGCCGACGGGGGCGCTGTCGCCCTCGGGGACGACGATGGCGGCGAGGATGCCGTCGTAGAAGGTCTCGACGTCCATGTCGGCCTTGTCGGACTCGACGACCACGACGCTCTCGCCCTTGGAGAGGACGTCGCCCTCGGACTTGACCCAGGAAACGATCTTGCCCTCCGTCATGGTGGAGCTGAGGGCGGGCATGAAGATCTCGCGGATCTTGGACTGCACGGACAGGGACCTCCGGCCGCGGCGGCGGCGGCGGCGGGGGAGCGCGGAGGAGAAGCGGCTGGGGAGAGGGGCGGAGGATAGGGAGGAGGAGAAGGAGATGGCGGCGGCGGAGGAGGAGGAGGAGGGGGAGGGAGGAGAGAGGAGGGAAGACGCCATTGTCGGAAAGAGAGAGAGAAATGGAGGAGAGGGATGGAGGTGAAGCGGGGGGAAAAATCAGATATAAGAAGCGGGCGGAGAAGACGAGGAGGGGAGGTTGGTTGGAAAGTGGGAAGCGAGGAGAGGGAATTTGGAGCTACATCAATCACTCTGTTTCCATCGCCATTAACGAACGAAACCAACCTCACGCGCAGAGTGACGGCACAGCACAGAGGAGCTCTGAAGTTTCATTTGGGCTGACTTGGGGCTGGCCCGTGTTTACCGGAGCTCGGCCCTGGAGGCAGGATCGAGATGCCAGGCCCGTTGATCTGTTGGCCCGGCCTATGTGGCCCAGACCAAATTAACATTGCCCTTTTTTTCTTGGGCTGGTTTGGGCCGTCGGTGGAAATAACCCGGTGAGCCTATGCAGGCACATTTTTTGGCTCCCCAAAAGATTCTCCAACTTCTTTTGATGAGGCCGGAAGGAGCGAACGGCGAGAAAGCCCCACCCCGGACGTTACTATAAGGGCTTCAAGGCCACCACAAAATAAGCCAGAGTGAGACATCCACTCTTCCATCTTAGAATGGGAAGGTTAGGGGTTCAAATTCTCACATTCTCAGGGGGATGGGGGGAAATCTGAGAGTGAGTGTTAGAATAGAATTAACGTAGCACCGACCAAAAAAAAAAAAAAAAAAAAAAAAGACATGGGTCCTCTGCACCACTGGAAATGCAAATTATATGAGAGTAGCTCATCACCATAATTTTATCATAGGAAGTCCATTTACACGAGACATACCACAACCACACAATACCATGTGAAATTTTGTGAGATTATTGTCAACTATTTTAAAACTTAAGATGTACTTAGTCTGGCTTTTTGCCTAGTAGAAAACATGAAAATTTAATTAGGGAGACAAATAGGGCATGAAAAGATTTGAACTTAAGACCTTCAATTTTGATATCATGTGAGATTTGTAGAATCATTGCTAATTGTTCTAAAAATTTAAACTGTTAGATGAATACGTGATTTATTAATTAAATATTCTAACACACCGCATGAGGAAGTCGAATTCGTGACCTCATACATGACAACTAATCAATTCACCACTAGGCCAATGCCCTAAATAGGGTTAACACAGAGGATTATATTTCTATGGTGAACGACGAAACAACAATTGACCCTCACAAGTCACAAGTACAAAAAGTTGATTGTGGCATAAGTCCGTCATAATAGTGATGACTAAAAGCATACATACTATTTCCTAAAATGCCAAGCAAAATGGTTACTATTGGCTCCCGAATTTAGTTTTTCCCATCTTAGCCAGCTCCTCCGCACAAATATTGGCCTCCCTCGGCACATGCCGAAGCTTCCATCACCCGTGATTTTCCTCCGAAGCAATGTCCTAACATTCAACCAAGATCTTCTCCATGAGTGTTGGAACTAGGCACAGACTATTCCAACGTCGAAATAGAATAAATGAATCCGTTTTGAAATCTAAACAGTTGATATTACACTTTGAGCTACTCTAATTCCACCTCGAGACGCATAAATTTTACCTTATCGAAGCTTTCCTGATATCTCAAGGAAAACCCTTCACCCAGTTTTCCGCCATAATTGCGGATCATTCCTTCTATTCTAATTATTTATTGCTCCTTATTCACAAGCTCCGTCTCTATTCAACTTTCGCCATCCCTCTTTAGGCTCTTGCCAAGACATGCCATAAACCTCTTAGCTCCAATACAACTTGAAATCAAGTGCGTGATTGTATACTCCAAAAATGTGAGCGGTCACAACACAATGTGTTTATGCATAGTTCCTCCATCTAATAGTTCAATCTTCTTCTATTTTTATAACTTCCTCGTCCTATACTACCAATAACATCTATCTGTCACCTCACGTCCTGGCCTCCGTCTCCAATTTTAAACACCCCTCATGATCTGTCTCGGCCTGGCACAAATCCAATCGGGGGTTTACTTGCGATCGCACGTAGCGCTTGGCTCTACCTTCCATGGCGTGTCGAAAGCAAACTTTCAAAGTGAAAAAAGGCACTTTCATCTCCCACTTTATGGTGATCAGGCTTTGTCATCACGCAACACCCCATTAAAAACCTTATCAAGAAGATTCATCAACTGATTAATGAACTTGATTAATCAAATCAGCCATGTGGGGGGGGGAGATGGGTTTAAAAGAGGGTTCGGTCGGCCAGCCAACCACGTTAAAGAGACCTTGTCCGTTTCCAGCTTCGAGCGTTCCGGGGCGGAGCATCTTCCGGCTCCAGCGTCGCAGGTGCTATGGACGGGACCATGCGTTTCCGTGTCATCATGGGTGATGTAATGATGGGCATGGATAATGAATCCTATGCGGGCCGAGGTAGAAGAAAAGTAGGCAAGACTGCAGGGGGGACGAACCCCATCCTCGGCTCGAGTTTTCAAAGCGGGACCCGTATCTATCGGGATCCAATGGCGAGTACGCCTTAGGCCTTTGGCCTCGACGCGACGCATCACGAGCTTTATGCCCCGTCCTTTGCTGCTAAACCATTCGCAGATTAACGCGCTAATTCCTTTTCGCTTCTCATCCGGCCACGAAGGACGGGGAAGCGACAGTGAAAATCTGCCGCAAAGCCACAAAGATGGGGAGCATCGTTTCACCGCTCTTCGCTATTGGTGGCTTGCTTGAAAGTCCGCACCTTTTCTTTTTTGGCAACCCTCGATGAGGGGGTGATTCTGTGGCTTCATTGATTGCACCGAAAAACCTTTGGGTTTGGAATCTGGTCCAGCAATCATGATTTGTCAGATATTGAATGTCGGAGATAAAAAGGATCCGATTGCCGAATGATGAGGTAAATTATTATCAAATCCTAAACAGAGGGTGAAAAAGGGACTGTATTGATGTTGAAATTAACTTGCGGCGTGTATTTTGGTTTCAAAAGACCATTTAAGTACCATTCAAGTAATTGCAACAATCTAACTTTATGCACTCATTCCGGCCACCTTTTCTTTGCCTACCATCCCTGACTTTGCACTTGCTTCTTCTTTGATCTCGGTCTACTTCTTTCGAAGCCTTTGTCAAGGTAGATTGCAATGCTAGAGCATACTTGAGAACCATTTTAACCTAACCCTATCAACTTGTGGAAAATTGGTGCATTCAAAGAAATTGGGTACCCATATATAGCACACAATTTATAATTTTTTTGTGTCAAAACTTTATTATCAATCAATCTGGTGCCAAAATTTATGAAGGATCGCTTCAGTGCTATTTTTTGTTTTTCAAACCTTCCATTCAAATGACTCTTATGAGCTTTTATTAAAAGTGTGTTAGTGGAATTTTTTGACAAGTTAGGCTACCGGAATCGCTTCAATAATTACTTTTAAAATGTAAATGAATGCTTGAATGGTTCGACACTGAAATGACCACTACACTATAATTTTTGTACTCATATTGTGATTTCACTTAGCTAAATGAACCGCATTGAAACCCTAAAATAAAAATCATATCACATTGCTTTCTGTATTTTCTTTTTTTGTGGGGGTCACTTGTGCTCAGGGAGATCTATTAAGCATGCTTAATAGAAAAATATTTAATTATAAAAATATAACGTACCGGTATTATGACAGATATAATGTATTGGAAATGATTTTTTTTTCTCATTTAGGTAATTGACATTTCTGAACAAAGCCCCGTTTATATAAATGTGATTCCAATGAGTATATATTGTAACAAAGGAAAAGGTTTGGTGGGGGGCTAGGAAAGGCAAAGGCCACATCTTTGTCAGCCTCAGCACAGGATAACCTTTTTCACTTTACTTCTCTGCTGTACTCCAGCTCCGAAACATGTCCTAATCCCTCTCTCTCTCTCTCTCTCTCTCTCTCTCTCTCCTCCCCTGTTCTCCAACATTCGGAAGCACCTGAAAGAAGGAAGAAGGAAGAAGGAAGAAGAAGAAGATAAGAGTTCCATCAGAGCAGGAGGGAGGGGGAACGACTGGTCCCGAATCGTTTTCACTTGCTCCTCACTCCCTGTTTCAGAAAAGCCCTTCTCACTTGCTTCTCCCCTCCCTGTCATGTTGTCGTGAACTCTCCACCTTCCTCCTTTCTCCTTATGATGAGGAAGAAGATGGCCTTTCGGTGTTGAATTAGACGAAGCCCGTTTAAAATAACCTTAGCCGGAAAGGGGCATGGCTTTCGGGGACGACGATGATCTGCCTAACGAGGGGGTGCGAATTAAAAGGGCCGACGACCATCCGAAGCAGAGCATCGGCTCGCCCGACGTCGTCATCGCCAAGACCAGCTTGGCCTCCATCGAGTCCTTGACCATGCCTCTTGTTTGTACTCTCTTTCTCTCTCTTGGTTGGGGTGTGTTTGGTTGTTTGGTGATTTAGGCGAAGAAGGCTGATTACAGAAATGGGGTGAATGTTTGCGGGACTGCAGATGCAGGAGGTGGTTCTGTCAGCTGATATACGATGTGCAGAGTGCCAGAAGCGAGTCGCTGAGGTTATGTCTCGCATGAGCGGTAACAACAAAAATCCTTTCTTTTGCCCTTTGAGCTATCTCGTTCTCCATTTTCTTTTGATGAAACGGCTTTCTTTTTCTGTTCTTTTCCGAGTTGAGCCTTGAGAATTTTGCCCCGTCTCTGGTTCTTTGATGAACTAATTCCAGGGTCTTGTCTTAGGATGCCAAGTCCTACGGCCCATCAGTGGAATCAATCTAATCGAACCAGTTTACTACACCATGAAATAAAACAATAATACTTTCAAGAAAACTTCTTTCACATGGAAATTCTCAGAAATGATTTTCTGAGATTGCAAGAACTGGAAACTATCCCTGCAAAAACTTCAGCAAACGCTGATGGCGCAAACAGTTTGGGAAGGACGTGTTTTTTAACCTTATTCCCTTAGTTACCGATTCCGAACTCCTACGTCGGCCCTTAAATTTGCAGAAAAGCTCTGCTCAAGTACTGCTAGAATGTGGAAGACCCTATAAATCTGGTATGGCCAGGCACCATTGTCTGTATTGTACCCTTTGGTTTTTCTTTTGCCAACATGGGACCCGGATGGACCTGGTCCCGGGCAAGTACTTGCCTCCGTTTTGTGAATTTTCTTTTCTGTTTTTCAATTGTTATTATATGCTACTCGTTATGCTGACATAGAATTAAGTTAGCACTTTTAATTATCGAAATCATGGGTCAAAGATTAAATATCTTTTCTTGGCTGCGGAAGAGTATAATGCCGTCGGGTATAGTCAGGCCACTCCCCAGAACTTATATTATTAAATAACACGACAAACTCTTATTGGGTATTGAATATGATTTGCTTCATTAAATTCTTATTTTGCTGTCTGGCTTTCTGGATTTATTTTTATTATGCCTAACATTAATATCCTTTAAATCTTGAGTGCGTACTTTATCTTTCCCCGCTCGCGATCTTGCTCATGATTATGAGATCACCGTTTTGCTCTTATCTTCAATGATGAACTCCACGAACAGGGCTCCCCAAGTCCGCATCTTCTGCGGTCCTGAAGGAGCATCGATTAGAGTTTCAGTGCCGTGCTCTGGGGCAAAGAAAAATCCCATTTGAAATCATTGGCCTCTTTACTTTTTGATTCTTTTGGCTGTTTTCGCTCCTCGGATCTCTTCGTTCGCATCATCTGTGTTTGAGGTTTTGTCGATTCCTGTCAATCTGCAGAAACAGAGTCCGTCGTGGTGAATATGCTGGAGAAGAAGGTGATCCTCTCTTGTAAATATCCCAACAACCCAAATGGCGTCAAGGGTCTCCGGCGACCACAGGTCCCCGTCGTGTACCGAAACCAGCTCAAGCTCAACAAGGTCGCCACGATCAAACGGCTCTTCCGCCTCTCCTCCAGCTGAATGTACAGATCAAGATCACGGTCTCCGTTGTCCTATGTTGCTGATTTAAAGTTTAAACACAGATGCATGAAATCACAGGGTCAATTTTGTTTGAGAAATCGCATTATCGTTCTTGTGTTGTGAGTGGAGTTTCACCCTTTTCAATTGAGCATGGCATGAAAGTCAAGCATATAGCCGTTCGTTCGGTCGTGTAGATGCGACCAAGGCGAAAATGCACAGCCTGGCCGGGGCCAACCGCACTTTTTTGGACAGGGCACGAGAATGGGCTTGACTTTAAAAAAAAACCAGAGCGGTAATCTCTCGGCCCGGTCAGCACAAACCGGCCCCATCAGCCGAGCGCAACGAAGGGATTATTACTCTTATAAGAGAAATGCATTAGCCTGTGCTGTCAAAATCAAAACTGTCTGTCCAAGTTGTCCAATTTGGCTTATAATTTGCTCTCGAAACCTTCGTTTTGATGCTGTCAAAGCTCAGGTGCACGTTGTCAAGACCAAGCATCGGGATTGAACCGGTTTGATTTGCAGTCCCAATCGGCAAAGTTTCGAGGTCTTGAGCTCTGCCCTCCATTTTCAACGATCTCGGCATGAGACAAATAAATTAATGGAAGCGGAAGCCCTCACGAAACTACCTGGAGGTAGCATTTTTCAACGCCATCGACGTTGCGCTCTGAACGAGTCGTCTCTTCTTGCGCACTTTTTCTTCTTTTCACTTCCGAATGTTCTACGAACAAGCAAGCAGCACCTGCCCCAGTTGAGCCAAATCCGACGCAGATGAATTGTCAAGTGAGATAAGAAACTCAGAAAGTTTCGGAAGACTTATGGCTCTATTCTTCGGAAACCATTTTCCTAAAGTAAAATCAAGCAGTACAAATGACCATTTTCTAGGGAAATATTTTTCACCGAGGATCGTGAAACCAATGCCAAAAGCGTGTATTAAGTATAAATGGAATTACAATGAGGCTCCATATGTTTAGGAACTACTTTACAACCTGTGCTGGAAATTGTTGGGTTTCAAAAAGTCAATGACATGCTTATAATAATTTCCTGTCTGTTTTTTAGCCCAAGTGAGTAAGGGTTGAAAATGGTAATGTGGATTTATGACAATCTATGTACGAAAGAGTCCATAATGACTGTGGGTACCAGGTCATAACAACTTATAGTAAACATGTATAAATACAAATTGCACAAAGTCCACCCACAAAAGCGATGACCTAGGCATGAGCTAATCCAGAAAAAAAATTGGAGATAATTCACAGAAAATCTCGAAGAATTATAATCGTATCACATTTATCTCGAATTAATTTTCCCACTACAAAAAAAAAAAAAAACACGAAACGGGTGTCTTTGTGACAATTTTACCTTTATTAACTCCCGTCCAATTTCACCATTAAATTGCTAATATGGAAAACATGTGACCAACAACTAAGATAGGTAAATTTGCCAATTTTCCCATAAAAGCTCTCTCCTTTCTAAAATCCATTGAAAACCCTAATTTTTTCTCTAAGTATTAAATTTGTCATAAATGCATTGATCCGACGGGTTTCATTAAATTGGGATTTTTTTTATTATATTACCAGAAAAGAAAAGAGAGGGCATGCCAAAAGAGGGAAGGGGGACAGGACGAAAGTTAGATGGGGCCTGTACTTCAATGATAATTAAGGTCCGTGACAAGGACCTGCTTGCAATTTGCGGACTAAAAAAGGAAACAAGCCAAGCTTCGTCGAAGGAGGCGGAGGAGGAGGAGGAGGGCGGATGAGTTCAAACCCAAACCGCGTAAAACCCAGTTTTCTTTTTCTCTTCATTTCGCCGTCTACTTAGCTCCTAAGAATATCTCCTCGCCGAGTCTGAACACGCATTAAACTCCAATCACTACCCTGCGTCACCCCAAATAAAAAGGCGAAATCAAGCTCGCGCTTGCTTGTCCGCCCCTACATAAACCTGCATAGTTCACATACGTAGCACGGAGTCTCTCTCTCTCTTGTTCTCTCTCTCTCTATCTGTCTGCCTGCTCTCGAGCGCGTTACGTGGACCCGGGAGCTCGACGGATGGGGAGAAAGCTCGACCGGTTGCTGGGGCGCCCCCGCCGGGTGGCCAAGTTCAAGCCCCTCGTCAGCCTCGCCGTCTCCCGCCTCGCCGTCCTCAAGACCCAGCGCCAGTCCCGCCTCTCCCAGTCCCGCCTCGACGTCCTCCAGTTCCTCCAGCTCGGCCACCACGAGCGCGCTCTCCTTCGGGTAAGCTCCTCTTTGCTGGGTCGACACCCGTTTGATGATCTGATCGTGGGTTCGCGTTGCGAGTTGGTGCATCGTCTGAAAGTTCATTGCTTTTTTTTTTTTTTGTTTTGCCTGACGACAGGTGGAGCAAGTGATCAAGGAGCAGAACATGATGGACGCCTACGACATGATGGAGAGCTACTGCAATCTCCTGATGGAGAGGGCCGACCTCATCGAACAAGAAAAGTACGCATCTTGATTCGACTCGATCCGTTTTTTTATATTTTATTTTCTCCTCATTCGTTGGCTTTCCTCGTTTTGTTTATGGTCAACGACGCTCTTGGCGGATTTCTTACCCTTTTTGGTCATCGGAACTCGCAGAGAATGTCCCGAGGAGTTGAAGGAGGCGATATCGAGCTTGATCTACGCGTCTTCGAGGTGCGGAGACTTCCCGGAGCTCCTGGAGATCCGCAGCGTCTTCGCTTCGCACTTCGGCAAAGAGTTCGTGGCTCGCGCGGTCGAACTGCGGAACCATTGCGTCGTGAATCTTAAGGTACGTCGTTTGGTTTTCTAGTCTGAATCTACTGCACATTGATGATCTGATCATGGTAGGAGATTATAGACTCCGAAGAGTTGAGATTGGACAAAGTTGCATGTTCGCTCAATGTAATGTTGCTGTGTTCTTTGGCCAAAGATGTGATTTTTTCTGTTTAATAGCAAACTCTAGGAGCCTCATTCATTTTCAAAATTGAAGAGTCAGTGAACAGAACTGTAGAAACACTGGTACTACAGCAAGTTGTTGATGATGTCTTCTTCACTTTTCGAGTTGATCCTGTGCTACTTTAAGTCTCTGTGATTTCCGACACCTCGTCATCTATTACATTTGCGAATAAGAAAAACCTGGCGTTCCTGCAGATGGTAACGAAGCTGTCGACGAGGCAGCCGAACTGGGAGAGCAAAGTGAAGGCGCTGAAAGAAATCGCAGCCGAGAACGGCATCGCACTGCATCTGGAGGGTGATCCTTCCAGTACTTCTGAGGTAAGGAATGTTCAAGAGAAAATGCTCTCTCATACAAAGAGTCAACGCAAAATTCGATTCCTAAATAGCCGCGCGTTTCCATGTATGTGTATGATCAATGCAGGATAAAACATGTCTCGACAAGAAGCCTGAGCTTGTGGAGGGATTGCAGAGTTCGTCTCCGGGAGGGAAAGAGGACTTGTCTTCTGATTCGGTCCCAATGAATAAGAAGTACAAGGATGTGGCTGATGCAGCTCAGGCTGCTTTCGAATCGGCTGCTCATGCAGCTGCTGCTGCAAGAGCAGCAGTTGAACTCTCTCGGTCTGGATCCCATGATCCAGATGATCGCGACGGTCCTGATACCCCAAAGGCGAAATCATTCCACAAGGTCGAGTCCAAAGCACAAGGAGGACCAGTGGATGATGAGCATCAAGTTCCAGACACGCCTCTCATTGTAAATGCAGGAGGATCGAAGCAATCGATTTCTTCTTCGAGTTCAAGGTTGGAGGAAATTGATGCAACTTCCTCAGAAGAGACCAGCCGTACAGAGGAGGTGATCTTCGATAAAAGCGAAGACGAGGGAGAAATTGACGAAGGACACGCTCATGCTGGATTACCAAACCAGGATGATGGCAAGTCCAAAGACGGCGGTAAAGTCGAAACTACACCCCGTCTCTCATCTCGGAAGCATATCCGTTCAAGGTTCCAGGCTGGTAGGAAGATTGATATGGACCCCGGTCTCGCCACGATACATGCTGCCGAAGCATCGAAGATGCGAAATTTGCAACTGAACTTAGAAGAGAGACCATTCTCAGTCCGGACCAGACAAGTTCGTGGCTACTGAGAAAGACTGGGCGCGTCGTGTTGTGAGTTTGTGAAGCCATGATGAGAACTGTTCCTATCGCATGCATTTCTTTGTTCTTTTGTTTCTTTTCTTTCCGTCCGTTTTTCATTATAAATTGCAGTTGATGTAAGCAATTTTTTTGCTCTACATACGATTTGAATTTTGAATTGTATTGGCTCTGTATTAGAAATAAGCCAACGGATAACAATTCTTGTGATCTTATTGTGAGTATGTTTCTGCGCTTTCATAGTCAATAGCATTCCGCATTAGTAAATTTTCCTTTTACTTCTGCACAGAAAAGGGCTGTCATCTTTTTGTTTTGATCGTTTATTTAATATTACAATTAAAAGTCAGGTATTACATGTGATCATATCAGAATAAATTATTGAAGTATGGTAACAATAACTTCAACAGCTAATCATGAGTGTAATATCACACACAAAATCCTGCCACTGATTATAGTATCACAGGCTCATTGAGATATATTCCAAAGCGTCATATATACATACTCATTGATTGAACATAGAAGGGAATAGCTTCGGATGGTCCAAGCATGGAATAGTTTACACATATTGGCATCAGTATATTTCTCTAAGAAAGCAAAGCAATATATACCCCAAGTCGCCACTGGAGAAAGACACCAACCGGCTATTGGCTTCTAGGCCGCTTCTTGCTGTTTTGCTGTAAGTTGCAGAGGGACTGCAAACAGACACCAACGTCTTCATCATACTCAATTCCAAGTTCCTCCTGTAAGAACAAAAGCAAGTTTAGACTTCAGAGTTGATTACACCCTCAAAAGGTGTGTTCTAGAGAATAAATCAAAGCAGAGAACCTTGAATTCTTTCAGATCCTTGGGCGAGTTCTCAGTTATGGTGTCCCAAAGATCTTTGAACATCCTCTTGCGCCTTCTCCACTGTCTTATCTTTTCTGCAAACATATCCTGCACAGCCTTCCGCTCTTCCGGTTTCACGAGGGTGACTCCTCCACGCAACTTCTCCAATTTTTCCTCCATTACCTTCACCTGGAATGGAATCATTCAGACAAACTACCGGTATCTACTAAAAGAAACTGTTATGCGGAAGAATTAAACAGAGGAGTGCTTCAAATGTCTCACTTCTGATCCGAGTTTAATTTCCTTGTCAAGTATCTGTTCCAGAGTAAGATTTGACTGCAAACCTCTTATTTCTGCAACAAGAACATAATTCATGTGAGATCCAGTACTCCAGGGGTTTTTCGCAGACCACCTTTACTTATCTTCTGTAGGAGGTAAACTGCTGCCATCGAATGAGTCGCTTTGAAATGAAAAACAAAAGGAAAGACCGACATATCGATGCTACTGAGCAAAGACTAGCAAGTGGATAGAGGCGACACCTCCATCGAGCTCACTGATCGCCTTCCTATGTTCTCCAAGCTGTTGCTGCAACTGGGCATTTTCTTCCTTCATCCGATTGAGCTCTTCATTGTTCGGAATATCAAACTGGTCCTGCCGAGCAAGGTATATCTTCTGCTTACCATACTCCTTAGCAGATATTCGCCCATTATCAGCAAGAGTATCCAATGCCTTCTGGACTGCCGCCTTCTTGAGGTTAAACTTTTGCAGAGAATCAGCCACATTTTGGGAATTCAACGGCCTGTTTTGCTGGTTTTAGGAGGGGGGGAAAAGGATGTATCCTCATCAGCAAGTCAAATCATTGTAGAACATAGCATACCCCGACGAGACCTTCGCGATCCATACTTGCATTGGAAACTTTCATTAAGCATCTAACAGTCCGTGCTTCGAAATCCAGATCATATCGAGAATCAAGAACAATTAAGCTAGAGAACGGAACAAAAAATGCAACGACGGCCTCCGAAGTCGAACTGGACCGTGCAAATTCAAGTGAAAAATAGCGTCAAACAATCCAGTCTCCTCGACGTAACCTAGAGCGCACGAGCATTCTACCTCGACGCACCAAAACAATCAGAAACCTAACCCCCGCCTCAACGCGATAACCACATTGTAAGGATTTGAGCGCAGCCGGAGGAGGAGGGAAAACGTAGATTTACCTCGTTGACGAAGCTGAGAACGATTTCTGCAACGAAAAAAAACAACAAAACGCATCGAAGAGCGAGGCGTTAGTACATCAGTAATCGCGGAGACGACAAAACGAGGATCGCGATCCTCCTGGAAATCGACACACCGACGCAGACGGAAATGACAAGTGGAAGCTCGGAATCGGACACCGAGAGACGACGGAATCGACGGTTCGAGAACACGAGAGAGATCCCGAGAGTTCGATCGATGGATTACCTTCGGTGCTGCTGGACTTGGGAGCCATTGCTGCGGCGCGGAATGGGCGGGAAAGTGAGTCCCTCTCAGAGTAGAGAGAGAGAGAGAGGGAGGGAGGGAGGGAGGGAGAGGGAGATTTGTTTTTTGTGACAGTGATGGGAGGGGAGCGAAGCTTGCGTCGGAAGGTTCGGATCCGGTTTAGGCCCACCGGGCCTGAATCTCGGGCTCGTTTCGTGTGCCCGGCCCGGGCGTAGTCCCTTGCTCTCGAACGTGCAAGGTTAACAGTGGATGTAGGTCGTCGCCATTGGGCTTCGGCCCAATAGGCCCCTCCGAAGCCCGGTTAGCCTCGAAGACCCCACCTTTCTAAGCCTGCTTAGGTTTGAGGAGCTCTATATTGAAAATTTTACTACTTCTGTTTTTCTTGGGCCGCACTAATTCCATCTCTACATCGGCTGCTCGGTCCATACCCTAACGAAGTAGAATGACAAAAATACCCGCACATTCGTATCGTTCATCTTCTTCCTTTGATTTCTAGCTTCTCCTGTATTCAATTAATTTTTGGCTCCGGCACATGTTTTTTTTGTCATTTCTTCTGTTATAATTAGGGTTTGAATTAAAGATGGCCGGAGTGCGTGAATCATTTTACAATAGAGTTAAATCATTTCAACATGTGCAGGAGTTGATGGATTTTTACCTAATCTTTTTCGTTCATTTAAGATACACGGGGAAATTTTATAATCCTCTTTTTATAACTATCTTGATGATATGCTAGTCCACTTTTCAACACAAGAAAATTCCATTCATCACAATAAATGGCCATAGAGCCCCTAATCTTGATGAGATCATCACGGCAATCACCGGCACTTCGCCAATGAGTTGCTATCGCTATCATCCATCGTCATGTTTATCATCTTCGTGGACAACACAAGCAGAGCCACTGTTTGGCTAGCGAGATCGTCCTGGCCAGCCCCATTGCCCTCGGACTAGGCCACAAGTTACTTGTTGTTGTTGTTGGGCTTTTCATTGATTTTCAATTAGCATGACATTTTAAAAAAAAAACTATATGATGGTCCTAGCAATTGACTCCAACATAAGACATGACCCTTCTTTCAATTGGTTTAATGGTAATTATGTTATTTGACGTAAGACTAACTATCGTAACAACCCGGTTCGTCGAGGGCATAAGTGATTGTTGGAGTTAGAGGGTATTCAAACAAAGTGCAGTTCTAACTTAGGGATGATGAATGGGGCATGAATGAATAGAATTCCATATTGTCTAGGTGTGGTGAGGTAAAGTGTCATATGCGAGATGACACTTGTTTTAATTTGCAATGAGATATTTTCTTGGCGAAATCCAAAATAACAAAATCGTGCGGACTCCAGCCTAAAGTGAATAATATCGTTGCGAGCGGGATCTGGATTTAACAAATGTAATGTCTATATCATGTAAAAATACAATTTCTGTTTTACGAAAAAAGTGAATGTTTTGGACGAATTCAACAAATCAATGGGATCCGGATCCGGCCCAGGCCCAAAGAATACCGATGATATATTTCTCTTTTTAAGATCACAGTTTGTCCACGTCAATGGTAACTCCCAAATTTAGCAATGATGTGGTAATGGCTCGGCGCGTCTCCGGGCACATTCCACCGAGAAATAGCCACAAGAGCGCGGATGACTCCGGTGGCGGCGACCCGCCGTGCTCCTCCGCCGTTCGCCGGAAATGTTTCTCGCCTCCGTCCGAGCTCTCCGTCCTCCATCTCCGGACCTTCGGCTTCCGCCGCTCGTGACCGCTGGCGCCCACCAAGCCGAGAGCAAGTCCCGCCACGCTTGAACGCCAGAACGTGGCTTCCGAAACCGCCGGCCGCGTCCGACCCTCTCCGTCCCTCCCGCTCCCTCGCTTCCACCCGCCGCGCTTCCCGCCGGAAAGGCGACGCGGTCTCCGACGCCGTAGAGGGCGGCGGCGGCGGCGGCAGTTCGCGGCGAGCGCTTCAGATTATCCTGTGGGCAGCCGAGGCGGTCTACATCCTGTGGCTCTTTCTCCTCCCTTATGCCCCGGTAAATTGATGACATTTCGAGTTTTGAGTTCATATTGGATTCCATTATGTGCCTTTTGACTTCAATATTGCAAAGTTGGTAATGGAATGTTCCTGGGGGGAATCTGTGAATTAGGGAGATCCAGTGTGGGCGATCAGTTCTGAAACGGTGAATTCTCTTGTGGGGCTCTCTCTGAATTTCTTCTTCATACTGCCCCTGATGAACTCCGGTGAGCTCAGCTTTTCTTAGTGGTTTCAATGCGTTTTCATGTTGAGCTCGTTCAATATCCAAGGTATGTGATATTTCATGGGTAAACCCCTATTGTGTGCTGTACGCATTCGTGGTCCTTTTGTTTGAGCAACTTTTGGTGGGATTAGATGCTTATTTAGTTATCTGCAGCTCAGCGCAAGTTCTTGATTGGTTAGATTATGTTTCTGTTTCCGGGCAAATAAGAGAGCGTCTCAATGAGTTGGTTGATACTTGATAGTTGACAGGATTGTTTTAGTTCACATTGTGGGCATGGCTGCCTTCGAGGGACATTCTTAAAAGTTATGACTTGATGAGGTGAAAGGGTTTTTCACTCTCTCTGCATGAAAGATAGAATTCTCCTCATAATGTGAGTGGATATTTGGGACGTATGCATAGTGCGGAGCTGGAAATCCATTTGGACTTTAGTCTCTAGAGTTGCTGTGATTTCGGTCTTGCTAGTTGTGTTCGTGGATACACAATGTGAACACGGGCTTTTGAATTTAAGAGACTGTTGACTCTTTAAGTATATGCTCCTCGTATGCCCTCTTTGCACTTTAGTTGCTGACTGAGGGAACAAACCTACTTTTGTGACTAGTGACATGCGCACAGTTATATATTCCTCTTGGTAAAGTGAACTTGATTTGTGCAGTAAAATTTTTGGCAGGGTAGTTGGGATTAATTTGATTAATGCCCCAGTCCTCCACCCGGTAAGGATTCTTGTAGGAATGGTTTACTTTACATCATCATCTCTAGTTATCTTGCTTGATGCTAGCTGATATAGTCTCCCTTGTTATTTTTATTGGCCATTTGCTCCCCATCAGATCTCTGAAGGCCTCTTTAATTTCGTCATTGGCTGGACATTCATGTTTGCTCCTCTGCTATTTACTGATCTCAGAAAGGACAGATACAAAGGTTCACTGGACATTTTATGGGGCCTGCAGATGTTCCTCACAAACAGTATGCTTCTCTACTAAATTTAATTGCATGAGCAATGCGAGTGTCGGCTTCAAATTTAAGATATTTCCTTTTTGTTGCCAATGATCTTCTCGACATTCTTGTTGGTGGCTACACTTCCCTTCAAGTAATTCTTTCCTCTATCATGATGCAGCGTTCCTAATTCCTTACATGGCCATCCGACTAAATGAGGCTGAGCAGGACGAAACTCCAGGCAAGCTCTCTCAGCTAGGCTCGGTGATGACAAATGGTGCACTGGTTGTGGGACTGATAGGTGGAGGAGTTTGTCTGATTTCGGTATTGTGGGCCCTATTTGGCAGAAGTGATGGCGATTTTGGTGGCATAGCAGACAGATTGGACTTCTTGGTAAGCTACCTTGGTTCTGAGAGGCTGGCGTATGCCTTCATATGGGATATAGTACTTTACACAGTCTTCCAGCCTTGGCTAATTGGTGACAACCTACGAAACATTGAGGATAGCAAGACTGGAATAGTGAATTATCTTAGATTCGTTCCAGTTGTTGGTTTGATTGCCTACCTTCTCTGTTTTGATCAAGACAAGAATTATGCCTAACTGTACTGCATTGGGTGTACATGCCAATGAGTCCACCTGTAGTTCTGTCTTGTTATCAAGAACATTTGGGGAGTTTCTTTCTAGTTGATTCAACGTCTTACATCCTCTATCATGATCACTAAATGCTGCTTATGCAGTGGCTTACCGTCTGGTGTTGGGAATACCTACATTACCCCGTTCTTACGATTGAACTTTCCGCACACTTTCTTTTCCATGAATTCCCTTCAAGTCCATCTTCATGTAGTATTAACAAGTGCTAGAAACTTTTACCTCTTATTCTACACATTCCAATGAATAATTAAATTGGCTGAAAAATGTCCTCGCCAGTAATAGTATGAGTCATAACATCTGCTTATGAGCTTTTTTTCAATCTCCATAGAGCCTTGCATTTCTTTCTTGGAGTACTCAGGCGAGTCACGAAATTATCATTGTGTTTCTTCAATATCTAAGCGCATGTGTGACATAGCATTTCGAGAAGCATCATACCAATGGACTCTTCTTTTTGTATGTTGGTGAATTCATCTGAACTGGCCTCCACAATGCTCTTATGGTCCAAGCAGGAAAGAACCTTCCTAATGCTCTGAATCTCTTTCAGACTGTCAGCGTCCAAACCTTATATAGTGAGTTGTGGGATAGGTGTGAGATTTCTGATGTTCATAGGCGCTTTACAACAGAATTTGACAGAGACTTGCGCTATTACTTGGGTCCCCAATGGAGAGTTTGGATTATTTGTTGGCGCAATGAGATACATACTCCGGAAGTTTTGCCTTTTCAAACTTCTTGCAATAGAACAAATGACATGAGATACATTCTAATAGCTTGATTCCTCCTATTTTACAATTCCTGAACGTTTGCTTCAAAGAAGTGGGATGAGCTCTTGGTCATGCAAGCTGAAAAGAAGCTTTCTTTTATATTAAGATCTGAGCTAGCTTGGAACCCTTGGACCGTAATCTTCTTCAATATGAGTGCTAGTGATTGCCCCTCCAGGCAAGACTCCATTGCTATATAAACCATTTGTCCTTGATGGATGCCCGTTGGTCTCTCTTTTATTTTCATAGCTCCTTCGATATGGCACTTGAGCCTTTTGATTATTAGGTCAATATTGTTCCAGACACAAATGACTAATGAATTTCATCGTACGGGCAAGCCCTTCTGCTCATCTTTCTTCTTCTTTTATTTTACTTCCAGAGAAATGCAGCTTGAACGTTTCATTTTAGTTCCATACGGTTGGATCGACGGGGAAGGTCGTCCTGGAATAAGCATCCAGAAAGTGATTTACATCATCCTGGAATAAGCATCCAGAAAGTGTTTTAGAGATCAAGGGTGCGTGTTTATGCTTTAGCAAAAGCATAGCTACATTTCAAGAGATTATGAAAAATTATGCGTAAATCTACATGTGTTGACATTTTGTATGTTGTAGAAGTTTCGATTGTTGAGATAAGAGGCGTCAAATTGCGTCAGTTACAAAATTTAGATTAAGTGAAAAATAAAAATCTATTGTAACATCCTTGAAACGCTAAGGCTTTGGGTGTGAATTTTCACGTTACAATAGGGTTAAGCATCTTTTAATACGATTTCTTTCTTTGGCCAGAGAATCTTTCAGTACATTCAACCTCACGTCAATTTAGTATTCTTGTGATGGAAGACAATTCCGTTCTTTGCAATTCCAGCCAGTCCAAGGTAAGAGTAGTTTGATTCTTTTCACAACAGAAAACGGCAAATTACCAGCGATTGTCTTCAAAACTCAGCGGCAAGATCAGTACACAGGACACGGGCATGTCTTGGTGGATATAAGAAGTCAAGAAAGATGAGTGATAGATGGACGTATTTGGGGAGTATGAGTTGATACAAGGGGAATTGAAACGAAAGCCATGGTTTTTTCGCTGCCAATACAGATCTGCATCGGCAATTGAACGAGAAAATCGGTTTTTCCGAGTCATATGATCTTGTGGCGTGCAACTTCTTGTCATTAAATTTTTCAACCACTTGCATCGGCGATTCGGCCACTAGCAAAATCATGAACGACTGCAGTGCAGCGATCGCAATAGCACAGCTGCATGAAAGACACCGATTTGACGTTATCGGAAGGAATGACTATGCCCACATTTTAACACTCATGACCCTAACATTCGGTCCTAAAACAAACACATCCATAGGAAGGAGCGATGGTAGATCTAACAGTTGTACGGATAAGAATCTAGTTCACTGTCAGTTGCTGCAGTGACGCACGGGTGGGTGGGATTAGACGAACAACATCCCTAGAATTAGGATTGTCAAAATGGGTCATAAACCAATTTCTTAACTTATGTGAATGTTAAACATATTATAAATGGATTATTTATAATGAGTAAATAGGTCATAAATGTGTTTACAACTTACAACTCATTTTATGACTCTCTCTTCAGTCTCTCTCGTCTTTATTCAATCTTGTGCTCACTAATTTTATACTTTCACCTCAGTTTGGCAATAAGTTTTTGTACATTGGAATAAATATGGAATGTTATAGTAATATGAGTTGGATTGGATATAAATTGGGTATGGGTTAAATCGAGTATGAGTCATTAGATTTACATTGTATGGAAATGAGTCTATTTGAGTTGGACCATTTATACCTGATCCAAACCTAACCTAACCCATCCGTTTGACATATCTACCTAGACCTGATAGGAGATTATGAGAATAAGGGTCCTTTGATATACAACCCTCTCACACGAACCCAAACCATGTAAGTTTCGACAACTAGGCTAATGGCACAACGGCTACTTGGCTGATGGTTAATAATATAAAATAAATCAAATTTAAGTACTTTAATCATAATCTAAACTTAATTCATTATTATTACTCTATAGAGAACTTAATTTGAAAAGCAGGACTTTTGATCATCATATCCTTTTACATATATATTTGGGAGTTGTAAATAATCTACTTTTGTTAAATAGTTTATTAGCTAATCCAAATTATTTTTCTAAAATAAACGTAATGGTTTATCTCACTAATTATATACTGTAGACTATAATCATAACCTCTTAGATTAATAAATATTATCAAAGGTATTATTTTATTTCTGGCAATTTAATCACTCCCTGATGAAGCTTTATTTTCTTTATTTTAATTTCTCCCGCCAACTTTTAATCCTTTTTCCTTCCAAAACTACAAAATAGTCAGTAAAGCACTGCTATTATGACCGTGTAATAGTGTTACAATGAACTACGAGCCACGAAATCAGAGGATGGCTCGGCTTTGAGTTCTATCTTTTCTTACTAGAGCACTATTATCATCATCGTGTAACAATGTAACTGTGAAATGCCAACCAAAAAACTAGATGAGGACCGAACTTTGCCTTCTTATCTTTTCTTTTCCATCCATCCAGTTTTGCTTCTCATCTAGTTTTGTGAATAGCATTTCACCATTACACTGTTCTACGGTTGTGCAAGCATTTCTCTATACTGTTATTAAGCAAAAGGGCAAATTATAATGATGGAAAAGTTGTTGAGAGGGCATGAGCTGCCCACCTTTCACGTGATTTCACTTTCGATTTGTTGGTCGGTTGGGTTTGAAAGAAAGATACGAGAAAGAATGCGCCAAACGACAATGCCTCGGATCACATCCCCCAACGCCTCCTCGCTCTCGTCCAAAGCTCGATCGACAGAGTCAGGGAAAGGTACAATACTCAGTCTCCTCTCATTGGTCACCCTACAGGAACAGAACTCATAACAGTTCCTCTTCCGTTGGGACGTGGCCTTCTCGAGTGTATACCGGCGACCTTACCCCACCTCGCCCGAAAGCCAGTCGGGGACCGTGAACCCACTCATGCAATTGCCTTAGGTGGTTTCTTTTGGACCATGGTTACCTTCTGTTAGGATACATGTGGATCGTTCGTGAGCATTACCAATCGGCAACATCAGCTTTCACCTAACGGAATATGTCGGCACGGATGGATTTTCACCCTAACCCCCTCCCCCCCCCCTCAATTGGCGTAGTTAGTTGGAGTTCAGGGGAATTTCTAGCTCGTGAGCTGGAGGTGGCGAGGTCAAATTCTACATATATAAGAAACCCTAAAACTTATCAAATTGGTACAATCAAATCCTTTCGTTAAGTAATTTAGTTTTAAAACTTGTAAAAAGTCCAGTTAAGTCCTAAAATCATCAAATTGGTGCAATTAAGTTATTTCATTAACTTTGTTTAACTTAGTTCACGAAAAATGCCGACGTGATTAAAAGTATAATTTCACTCCTATGTGGTGATGACATGGCTAAAACAAGAAATAAAGCTAGTTTTTAATACAAATTTTATTTAAATTATAAGCTAAAACTTCAAGAGAGAGAGAGAGAGAGAGAGAGAGAGAGAAGGAAGAACTAGGCAACGAGGGCCGCATGCCCCACCTTTGCCAAGAAGGGCCGACGACGATGAAGAAAACGGTCGGTGAGGTCATTGGGAATTGGCCTGGCCAAGGCCTTGCCAACCGCAAGGAAGGGCTTGCTAGTCCTCGCCCAATTCTAGCTAAGAGTCGCCAGTGGCGAGGGTCTTGCAACCCTCATCGACTATTTCCCCACCATTGGCGGTCCTTCTCGGCGATGGTGGGGCAACAACAATTAGGGTAGCCTATTGTTTTTTTTTTTTTTTTTTAAACTTATTTTTCATTTAATTTAAATAAAAATGGTATTAAAATCAAATTTGGACCAAAACAACATTGTTTTAGTCACTTTATTTTCATGTAGAAGAGAGAAAATATTAAATAAATCCACAAATCGGCATTTTCTATCATTCAACTTTTATGACTCGATTGCACCAATTTGATAAGTTTTAGAATTTGATTGCATTTTTTGCAAGTTGTAAGACTTAATTGCACTTTCATGATGAGTTTTGAGACTTTTAGTGAACATATTCCTAGAAGGAAAACTTCTATGAGTTAGGACCACATCCATTGATTGAAGGTTTAAAATTAATCGGTTCATAAATTTTGGTTCACTCCTATTCTAGAAGGTACATGGTAAGGGCTCGACTAGTACGACGGTGCCATAATTTCAATTTTCTGACCAATGCCAACCACAACTTTAAATGGAGGAAATTAAGGGTGCGCATGATAAAATTTTTGTTTCTCTGTTCCCCGGAACAGGTTTGAAACATAAATCCGTTTGGTAATGCAATTTGATTTCTCTATTTCTGAAACAGATTTCTATTCCAAAAATAGAGAAATCGAAGAAATCGAAACTGAAATTTTTAACTTCTCAGTTTCTGAAATAGAAATGGAAATTTTTTTTCTCAACTTTTTAATTTAGTTAATTTAGTCCAACATATTTTAATGAAAATCTTAACCATTGGGCCAGATGGTTGGAATTGAATGAACAATGCTTTATTTGTTGCATGTAAGAGATTTCAAGCATAGTAATAGTCAACTTACCATATTTATATCTAATGAGTCATTCTTCACCCACTCTTCCGTAGTACGTTAGACAACAGCTCTATCTGACTAACTATTTTTTTAATCATAAACTTCATATTGATGCGGTAAAAATGGGTAAAATCATTAGGGTTTCATCCGATTTTTCTTTTATATAGTGTCATCACTTATCAAAACGCTGATAAAAAGATATCTAATAAGGAATTTGTTGTTCTTGTAAGAGTGTTGATGAAAACACAGATTTCGATAATAAATTTTTAAATAATCCTAGTGTTGATAATTTTGAAAAAAACTGGTGACGATTTTTGAACATGGTGACGATTTTTTTAACAAAATTTGGAAAGAAATTGGAATTAGACTTGAAGTTAGGATTTTTTTTTTAGGAGATTAGACTATTATAATCATCGCTATCATTAGACTTATTTGATTAATGTGAAATCAATTTTAGCAAAAACATAACAACATATTCACTATAATTGAATTTCAATTGATTTGCCACGCTGTTTATTTTTCGAAAGAAAATATTATGTAATAGGAAACATAAGCACATGTAATAGGAAATTCCATGAAATTGTATTTTCAACTTTTGTAATATATTAGTATTATTTCGACTATTATTTTGTATTTGAGGATTTTCTATGTTGTTAACTAATCAATTTCTATTCATAGAAATAGAAATTTTATTATGTTATCAAACGGATTTCTATTCTAGAAATAGAAATTTTGAGTCATTATCAAACGGGTTTCTTTGCTCAGAAACTTATCCAGGGAATAGAAATTGAGAAATCAATTTCTGGAACAGAAATTTGGTCATGCGCGCCCTAAGAGACTGCTTCGTCTAGTTTTGTATCTTTTTCACTTTCCATCGTTTCCTTCTTTTTTTTCTTAGCTTAATTTAGGAGTAGAGGATTCAAAATTTTTTAAAAATAATTAAATACTGATATATAGATAATACAAGTAGAAAAGTATTATAAGTAACGAAAAAGAAATTGTTAATATCATTAGCGAGGTAATACAAGTTTCATGTACTCTAGGCATCATGATTCTTTCATCACCACTATTTTAAATTGAATTGTATCTCTCTTCTTCATCTATAACACAATTTTCATTAGTGAAGCTGCTTTCAATACGAGCTCCATCCGTCTAATGATATTAACGTAAAAAATTGAGCATCATACATCTCTATATATTAACAGATATGAACTAAATATCAGCTCAATAAATACTTCTTACTGTCATGCAATCAAAGAGGCAGAAATTAATGACTTTTTCTCTATAATTATGTGTTAATCATTTTACAAATCCTAAAATAATCGAAAGCTCAAAGTATATTAGATAATTACATTTCCTATTTTTTGAGTTCTTAAATTTCTTTATTTGGGAACAATATTCACCAAAATTTTTTCTTTAGCCGGAGAATAATATCCATTATTTTAAAAGTTGCAAATGAATCATGCATATATTACTATTATCCAAATATGATCACTTTGATTTGTTTTTAAAAAATAAAACAAAAAGAAAAAACAGAACTCATCTTGCTCCTTTTCAGAATAGTGGAAAAATCCTACCAATTTGTCAACAGAAAAATCTGAAACCGGCAAAAGACCGGTGCCAATTTCCAACAATGAAACTCGTGGCTAACTTGGTCCTCGGTAGGTCATGTCACGTTGAACTCAAGGCAACACGTGTTTGTGTTGTCTGTATAATATCTCTGGGACGTGCGGGGATTGCAGCAAGTCTGCAAAGACGGGGGTTGAGGCATTCTTACCTCGGACTGGTCGCTCGCTCTCCCAGGTCTCTCAACCCCCGCGGATTAACCACTGTTTTTCTCTCTTTTTGGTGGTGGGGCGGGGGAACTCCCATGCATGGCGATGGCGGTTCATAGAGCCCTCCAAACGCCTATAAATACCGACCCTCCCTTCACAAACCCTGCACACCAAAACCCTCTTACATGTTCATCGTCTCCCCCATTCGAAACCCTAACGTTTCCTTCCCTTTTATATAGTGGGAAAGGTCTTGTTCCCAAGAAGATATGGAATCTTCGCTCGAAGAAGGAGAAGAACCAAACCTATCCCCCACTCCTAGTCGAGGTAATGGGATTCTTCTGTGCGGAGATAATTGATCCTTGATGAAGCCAACACACATATATAAAGTCATGTCGCACCTTAGAATAACATAGCTTTGTATATATTTCATGTGGTTATGATGTATGGTCATGCCTAAGTGATGATTTTTCATTTAGAAGACGACGATTTTCGTGTTTATTACTTGAGTTCTCTTTACTTCGTATATCTTCCACGCGGTGATGACTTGAGCAGCTCTCGATTGTTATGTTATCTAATCTAGTTCTTTTTTTGTTGAGTAACTTTCCAAGATTTTGTGTTTGTGTGTGTAGATCCTTTCATCCTCTTTCCTTTTAGATCTTATTACTAGTTAAAAAAAGAAAGGAACTAAAGATACATTATCATATCATATTGTTTTTCCTATATCCATGGAAACATCCTTCTTAAAAAGAGTACTTGTTTTTGCTCTTTATTTATATCTTCTTCGCCGCCTTCCTTCACGGTCCACAAGCAGATGAAACTACTTTATGTGATAACCACATGACATGTGATAACAATACGCCTGTTTAACTTAGTCTCCTTAAATTTGCAGGAGGGGCTTCGCCCCAGCATCTAGAATACTCATTTGAGCAAGAAATAGATAGCCGTTTTGGGAATCGATGGACTAAAAAAATTATTTCATGAAGGACCTCGACCTTGGACCATCATGTGGCCCAAGTGGGGTGGTCGATCTCAAGTGGCATTTGACAATTTATGGTTGCTTTTAATTGAAAAAGCACCCATGTTAGAATATGAAGAAACGAGCTCCTAAAATCATAGCCATTATATGGTCCGGTTATGATTGCTTCCTCGTTACGATGATTGTTCAATAGGTGATATTGCATGAGATTTCATGTAAAAGAAAGTAGCTTCCTGTATCAGCAAAAAATATTTTATTGTATAGTCTCCTTTTTGGGTTTAAATTGTTGTTTCACCACTGAATCATACAATTTTAGGATTAATTATTTTATAAATTCGAAGAATCCGATATGTTTCTTTACATATTAAAAGGGTAACAAGAAACCAAACCATTGTCAATTAAAAACAGATAGATTCCAATAACAATGACGATCGAGCAATCAACATAACTCGCCATCTTTTCACAAAACAAAACTTAATGCACAATGATCATGAAATAATCCAAAGCTGACTATCGGTCCCTATGTTTCTAACATGCCGTCCTACCGCTTCATGCCCTTCTCCATGCCGGGAGGCATCGCGAGCCGTCTCTGCCTTTCCATGTTACCGTGCCAACCTATTCCGATTCCGGGACCCATCACCAGATTAGTTCAGAGGGGGCGAGAACATCAAATTTTCACAAGAGAATTTGAAATTTTTTAAACAAGCAGTATCGTCATGCCATGTTCCGGATATCAAAATGCATACTGATACACCTACCGATTTTCCTCCAAAGCTGTTGCTCGTGAAAATATAGATTTCATTGAAAGCTTTTGCATGAACCACAATTATTAAAACGAGAGAGAGAGAGAGAGAGAGAGAGAGAGAGAGAGAGAGGACCTATGGAAGGATCAAAGCCAAGGCTCTTGAGCTGTCTGTATTCTTGGCAAAGGGCACATTCCTCGCAGCAACAGTGGACGCAGCAATCGGTGCACGGCCTCTCTTGCAGGAAGTATTGTCCTCTCAACTTCGACCGGTAGAAGCACGAATACATGCACGAACAACCCGTCACGCACATTATCAGCGCGTAAAGTGCGCTGCTCACCCCGCACGCTGCATGCCCATTTGCAAGGAACACATATTATCTTAATTAAGACTACCACACGTTACCATAACAAGCTTAAAGTTTACAAATCATACCCTTTCCTTTCAATGCTCAATTTACTATGCATAGCGCGGCCTGTGTATAAATTTAGTTCGCATTTATGAATGCCATTCGTATTTTGAAGGATATTCTTTTTGTAGCAAAATCAATCAAACATATAGATCTCACTGTCGAGAGAAAGCTTTTGGTTGGGGGGGGGGTGGGGGGTGGACCAAGACATGATATTTAGATAGTAGATTGCAAAATGAAAATCTGCTTTTCCGGCGACTTACAAGTTGACCCCCTATCGACCATTTCTGCGATTCGCCCAAACGTAATGCACGGACACCAACATGTCAAGCAACCTGCATCGGACATTGAATTTGCAGAGTATTAATTCCAAATTAATCCACTCGTTAGTTGCAAACATGCTACTTCCTCGCCTTGCACATCCATAGATTGTGTTCTAGCCAAAGGCATAGTAATTGGCATCAAATGCAAGTTATATTTTGATGGTAACGTACCCCAAATAAGTCGGAAGTCCGCTTATGTACTTCTAATATATGTAAATTCGAAAATCGGCTTAAATTCACACGAATTTGGACTACAGCCCTCGGGCAAAATGAAGGGAAGAGTGCATTTGACTGCTTAACATGAGATTTTTCGTGATTTGTTCGGAAAAGAAGAATGGTAGTCTCTTCTGAAGTAAAGAAATGTTTTGCAGACTCGCGAACGCCAAAAGTAGGTGTTCAAACTTCAAATTAGAATGGCGTTGAAGAAACACGTACAACTGCTGAAGTCGTCGCAACAGTTGCAAAGGCCGGTGGACCAAGGCGCTGGAGACGATGAAGGATTGGCCGAAAAGCCGCCCCTGCCACCAGAACTGATCGGGGCTGGTTCTTCCTCCGGGTCGTTGCGTGCCTTCCTCAGTTCATATAACTCCATGTACGGATCGATGCCATCGGCAAAGTAGTCGCTTGCCGATTGGCCGTAGTCTGGCGGCCGCTGACGAAAAGGCGAGGGTGGCGTCGGTGGTTCTGGCGGTGCCGACGGTGTGGGAGACGGCAAATCCATCTCCTGTACCTGTGGATGGTGATTTTACATGGGTCGGTGTCTAAGATGAGTAGTTACTATATGTATGAGAGAGAATTGTTCCGGGACGGTGGTTTTAACGTGAAAAGTTTGAGAGTAGAGAGAAGCAATATGTGTGTCATGCGAAGGATCGTGTCTCTTTGAGGATATAACGAGAAAAACGGCGAAGGGAGAAAAGAAGAAACCGCCATCGAACGACGTGGGGGACCTGATTTGTTTGAGTGGGGTTGTTTCTTAATTTTTTTCGGTAATTACAAAAGCAATTTGGTTATTATTTATCAATTTTTCTCTGATTAAGTTGTTTATAAGGTGGACTTGCCAACGTCTAATTATAAATTTTTAAAAATATTACTAATTTTTATATTGAACTACCACATTTATTTGTCTTACTTACCTGCTCTAATTTATGATGAAGATAGCAACTAGTTTTGCGTTATAAACTCCAATTTAAATCGGTCATCGACCAACTTCTCTTATGCTTTACAAAGCTTTATTTATATTTCTTAGCGAGACCTTAAATTTACCAACTATTTTCTAATTAAGTGACGTCAACGGGGCATCGGCTGGTTTTCACGACTAAAATATAGAATGTTTCAAACTCAATCAAATAAAAGCTGGAACTGACAATTTACGTAACTCATGAGCATAGAGCAGGGTTGCTGCCTTATGTTGTTTTGTTTCTGAATAAATTTCTGACTTATCGAACAAAGATAAAAAAAAAAGCTGGAACGATGAGAACAAGAAGTCGAGCATGGACATGATGAATTTCTAACACTCTATGATCTTCGTTCGACCAAAACTCCTAATTAGGTGGTCATCGCCTGGTTCTTCGGCGGCATCATCGTCGGAGAACTGCCTTGTTGCTTTTGGAGTTTCTCTATATTACCATGATATCCTGACACGAAAACAGCAATAAAAAATCTTTAGAATAGCAGAATACTTAGACTAAATATGCTGGCACTAATTCAGTTCATCGTTAGAGTGCTACATACCAAGCGCAAGGTCAATGCCACGGTTTTTAAGCTTGCGGTATTCTTGACAGACAGCACAAGGCTCAAACAATGAATGGGCGTGTAATCCGAGGTAGAGATCTGCGGCAACCGGAATCTCCACCTCAGTTTCACGCAGTATGGCCGCGACAGTATAAAAGGCGAGAAGGCGTAGATGATTCCACGGGTGACACAGGCTGCATTTTCATGTCCACAAAACAGAAGAAACGACAACCTCTGATTTATGGCTTATAGTAAGTAACGAATGGCGTATGCCGTGTAAACCAGTAAGCTTACTCGTGTGGCCATTGTCGAGCACGTCAGCGATCTGCCCGAAAGTACGCATGGAAACAGCGCCGTGATGAAGGCCGCAAAATAAAATATTTGAACTAGATATAGAGAGAAAAGGCAAAGTCTGGAGTCCTACACTTAAGCAATGAACACTTGCTATTACTATGTAACCCAAAAGAAGAAAGAAACGAAAAGTGGATTTTGAGCAAACATATTCTCTCATCTCCCTTCACCCTAAAAACATGAAGGCGACGGACATGAAAACCCTTTACTTCTTCAAAGGTTGAATCTATAACAGGTAACAGACAGCGTGTTGCATTTTCATTAAAATCGAAGAGATCAAGACGTTTGCTTACGTGTTTCAAGAAGAATGTAACGTTGGAGGGATCCTGCATGCAGTCGAAGAGGCCGGTGGTCCAGTGCTCCATGTTCGTGTAGTTATTCATAGACCTGTTGCTAGGATTGATCAAATTGTTAGGAGTGATATTCCTGTAGGTGCGTGCTGCACTTGCAGGAGCAACGTTTTGGTCCATTGCTGGGGAGGTATACACTGAGGCTGGAGCAGGATTGTAACTCTGCGGAGCCACTTCGTGGCTCGTTTGTTGCCAGAACTGAGGATGATGATGATGATGTTGCATGGCCACGACATGACCGCCAGCATTGTTAGCTTGTGGCTGGTTGAACTGAGGGTGGGCTGCTCCGGTAACGGTATTGCCTTGTTGTGGCGGGGTGAATGTGGGCACATTCACCACGCGGTGGCCAGTCTGGTGGATGATGTAAGGTGACGGTGGAGAATACGGCACTTGGAATGCCGGAGGCGGTGGCAGGGGCAGTGGCGATGATGGTGGCGGCAGTGGATGAGGATGCTTTTGGCTTGGGACTTGGTGGCCAGGCGAGGGAGGAAGAGGAAGTGCTTCACATGGGAGCCCGGCAATTTTTTTCCTCTTTCTCTCTTCAAAGTCTCCTCCTCCCCATACTCTTCACCTTTCAAAAGTATTTATACAACGAGGATTTGCTTCGACGTTCTTTCCATTCACGAATTACTTAGAAGATTCAATATGTACACCCTGTCAAATAAATCTCTCGTCGCATATCAAGTAAGATCTCAAGAAGTGCGATAACAACGAATCAAACTCATATCATCATCCTTAATCAACTATGACAATCATAACCTCAATTTTTAAAATAAATAAACGCACCCGGGAGAGCAGAGAAGTTATGCGCTTGTTGTATGAATGTTGTGTTTGTCTTTTGCTTCTATAGTATCTGTTCACTTCAGTATAGATTCCGGTTGCCATTTTTGGCTGTCTTTCGGGCATGGTGCTAAGTTCGCCCAGATCCGGCGAGCCCGAGCTCGCCTAGCCACCAGCGAGGCTTGGCCTTGCCGGGCCACCTCCAGGCCGGCGTCACCTGGCGGTGGCCCGGCGAGGCTGCCGACCCTCGTCGGCCGGTCACCACCATGGCCGAGGTCGTGCGGCCGACCAAAAGAAGAAAAAAAGAAAAAGAAAAAGAAATAAAAATAAATAAAAATATTAAAAAATTAAAAGAAACAAAAAAGAATACAAATTTACCAAACGTGTTTACGTTCATTTTTTATTCCCCGGAGCAAGTTTTTACCAAACGTGTTTTTGTTCAAAAATTATTCCCTAATGTAAACATTTTTTTCTATTTCTTTCCCTTAAACAATTTTTAAACGAAATGTTGCTACCAAACGCACCCTTACTCTCTCTCTCCTCTTCCTCGCGGCTTTTCAACTCTCTCTCCTCTTCCTCGCAGCTCCCAGTTGAAGTTTTTTTTTTTTTTTGGTCAGTCCCAGTTGAAGTTGACTTTGGCACAATGATGGGTAGACTTTGGGTGCGTTTGGTTCAACATTTCCAGGACTTTCAGACTCAAAGTCTCTCGGGAAATCTTTGGGTTTGTTTGGCAAACCATTTTGAAGTAAACTTTCAGTGAAAGTCAACATTGGGAATCTTTGAAAGCCCAATGTCTTGTAGGGACCAAAGCTTTGAGCTTTCGGTATTTGGTAAATGTTGAAACTTATTTTTTCTTCCAAAACTATCCTCACTCATTCTTTAAATTTCCGATTTTGCCCTCGTTATTATTATTTTTAAATGCCAAAATAATGCTAAAAAAATCAAAAATATATATAAATGCTAAAAAAATTAAATATATTTTGGTCTGTTTTTAAGAAATTATTTATATATTTGATTTTTTTAGCATATATATTTGATATTTTTAGTTTTATTGTCAAAATTTATATTTAAAAAGTTGCATACATTATTTTTTTCAATTTTAAACAAATAAAAGTTAAAAAATTCCTACGAAGGGTTTGGTCTTTTTAATATATATTAGCATTATTTTTAAATTTATATTTAAAAAGTCGCATACATTATTTTTTTCACTTTTCTTTCCCTCCTCCACCACCTGACATTTCCCCCTCCCTCTTGTCATTTCCCCTTCCCTCCAACACGCAAAATCCCTTTTTTATTATTTTAGTTTCCTTCTCAAAACTAGGGGTGAGCGGTTCCAGGTTCCGGTTCGATTCCGTCTGGAACCTAGAACCTACCATCGCACGGGTTCCTCAAAAAATGAGAAACCTGGAACCTCCCGTCAGCAGAGAACACTGGGCCTCTGCCCCGTCACAGGTTCCGGGGTCGGTTCCAGGGTTCCGACAGGTTCTTTTTTTTTTTTTTTTTTTTTTTTTTTTTCAGATCTGATCCTTAGGCATCATAGCTACATTAAGTTTGTCCAATGATATCTATAGAGTAAATAGTCAATATAATATGCTTCAGAAGTTTCATATCAAACCAAGTAATGCATCTCACTGAAAGGGGAAACTCAAAAGCCAAGTGAAGACAGGTGAACTAACCATAAGTAGAAAAGATGTTTAGGGCTCATCCATTTTAATGAAAAAGATCTGCTACGGCAGCCCATACATAGCAGAGCTTACATCATTACTTGTTTTAGAAGACGAACCACTGAATCCAGAACATTAATATTTCAAAAGTGGAAAAGCATAATGTCTGAGACAATATAGAGTAAAAACACCTCAAGCTTCAGTATCTATGCAGACATTATACATATACAGAACATTTTTGTAATTGACACTTATATGCGCTAACTTTTTACTTTGAATATTGCAAAAGACCACACCTTATTCTCTTAGATTTTGTGCACTATTAACCACCAAAATAGGACATTTTAAATTATGTTCTGCAGTTCTTTGCCCCATCCTGGCTTCATCACTCAATCGTCATCAAATAATTATTACTCAGGAAGTCAAGATGTACCCAAAGATCAGAACACATGAAATTTCACTGCCAGTCATCTTACAGTCAAAACAAATACTCAAGAAGAGCATTATGTGCATGAAAAAGCAGAAAAAGCAAATCAACTCCAGGAGGGAAAAGAGGAACAAATAATGATATCATCTTATTGAGATGCTTCAACACAAATATATTGATGGTCAACAATGCTTAGAATAACGTGTACAGAAAAGGGGAAATTAGCATGGCTAGAAGAGAAATGGTTGCTACATTTCTCAGAGAGGATGCATCAGCTTCGTACAACTGGAGGAAATCTTGAACAGTATTGATTCCTCTTGAAATCATGCGCTTTCTTTAAATGCCACACTTCGTCGCTCAGTGATGGAGGGTGGTGCCTCTTGTTCACTACACATGACAGAGAAAACTTGTCAATCTTTAAGTCTTTTTTAGTTCAACCAAAAGGATCAGGAATTAGCAGTTAAAAATCAAATGTCATAGGCAACGAAACTAATAATTGCAAACTTACAAACTCCTCGATGATAAGCCATATTAGGCGAGTGGCGAGCAGTGTCGGGGCGGCTAGGCGAGCGAGTAGCCTCCACTAGGGGGACGAGCGGCGTCCAACGGCGGCGTCGACGTCAAGCGGCTGAGCGGCGAGGCAAGCGAGGGGTGACGGCGTCCAGCGACGGTGTCGAGGGAGGTCCGGCGACGGCGAAGAAGACACGAGTCTCACAGCACCAACGACGACACGAACGGCGCGGCGAAGACGGCGGCGGTCGCGGCTCAACCCACGGCCAAGGGGGGAAGAGCTCGGTTCTAACGGAGGCGGTGGCGGTTCGGAGCAACGACGGCCCAGACGGCCGAGCGAGCGGCGGCAAGAGGTGGTGACGGTGGCTTGGGGACGGCAGCGGTGGCTCGCGGCGGCGAGGAGCGACGCGGACGGCGTGACGACTTGTCGGGCTCAACGGCGAGACGGCTCGTCGGACGAGCGGTGGGTGGTGGTGGTTCGGTGGCCAAGAGGTGGTGGTGAGTAGGGCGTGGGGCGGCGGTGTGGTGATGGGTGAAGCAGCAGCTAGCAAGAGGAAGGAAGAAGATGAAGAAGAAGAAGAGAAGAAGGGAGGGGGGTTCGGCTGAGAGAGGGAGAAAGAGGAGAGAGAGAGAAGAAAAGAAAAAAAAAGTTGGGGGGCAAGGAAGTGACCTGAGGAGGAAAAAGGTTGAAAAGAAAGAGAGAGAGAGAGAGAGAGAGAGAGAGAGAAAAAGAAAGGGGAAAGGGGAAAAATCGGCAGAAGGGGAGGGAAATCACGTGGGGGGTTGTTGAGTGACATGCTAGGGTTTTTTTTATTTATTTTGAACTCAGACCGGTTCCGGTTCCGGTTCCCGGTTCCCTTTTCTGAGAACCGGAACCGGAACCGGGAACGCCGGTTCCCAGAAAAAGGGAACCGGGAACCGGAACCTGTTTTCTTAGAACCGGGAACCGAACAGGAACCTCCGGTTCGGTTCTCCGGTTCCCGGTTCTACCTAGGAACCGTGCTCACCCCTACTCAAAACCCTAGCAGCGCCCTTCTTCTCCTCCTCCTCCTCGCCGAACGACCCACTCCTCTCCTCTTCCTCTCAATCTCTGCTTGCTCTCGGTCCTCATCACAATTGTTCATCGCCTTGCCTCTAGCCCTTCCTCCCTCGCAGCTGCAGCCTCGTCGTCGATCCATCACAACATCACAGAGTGGCGGCCCTCGCCTCAGTCTCTGCTCTTTCTCTCGCCGTCTCTCGCCGTCACTTGTGGCCTTGTCTCTGCTCCCTCGCCCTCACCTCCACCCTCCATTGTCTTTGGGACACACGTGTTGAAACATGTCAACAAAAGTTGACCACGTGTCGACAAATCCGACATGCGGTCAACGTGTGTCCAAGCCTGTTCAAGCGTGTCGACGTGTCCCACATGTGTCGAACACAACATGGAAGCACGTATAACATCTCCGTGCTTCATAGGCTGCAGTGTGGCAAGTCACAATAGCACAGTTGCAAGAAAGACACCAAATTGAGGTAATCAGAAGGAATGATTGTGCCCACATTTTAACACTCGTGCCCCAAACGTTCGGTCTAGAAACAAACACATCCAAGGAGCAATAATAGATCTAGAGTTCACCGTCAATTGCCGCAGCGATACATGAGTGGGGGGATCAGACCAACTAACATCGCTAGAACTAGACCCATCAAGATGAGTTATAAATCAATTTCTTAACTCATATGGGTATTAAATATGTTATAAATGGATTAGTTATATTGAGTAAATGAGTCATAAATAAGTTTACAATAGACAACTCTTTTTATAACTCTTTGTTCAATCTCTCTCACCTTTACTCAATCTCGTGCTCACTTATTCTATACTCTCACTTCAGTTTGATTATGAGTCTTCGTAGATTGGATTATATATGGAAGCGTTTGAGCAAATATGGGTCCGATCAGATATGGATTTGGTCAAGTATGAGTCACTAGATTTGCATTACGTGGAAATTAGTCTATTTGGGTCTGAACATTTGTGACCTGACCCAAATCCCAATCTGACCCACTCGTTTGATGTATCTACCTTAAACTAATAGAAGATTACGAGAACAAGGGTTCTCTAAAAAACAACCCTCTCACGCAAACCCAAACCATGTAAGTTTCAATAACCAAGCTAATTGCGACAATGGCTACTTGGCTTATGGTTAATAATATAAAATAAATCAAATTTAAATACTTAAATCATAATCTAAACTTAATTCATTATTATTACTCTGATTTATGGAGAGCTTAATTTTGAAAAGCAGGATTTATGATCATCATAGGGAGTTGAAAAGAATCTACTTTTGAAGAATAGTTTATTAGCTAATGCAAACTATTTATCTAAAATAAATATAATGGTTTATCTGACTAATTATATGCTGTAGACTATAATCATAACCTTTTAGATTAATAAATATCTAAGCAGATTGTATCCATTAGGAAAACTACTTAGACGGCCGTCGGAGAGAAAGCCGTATCTGATTGTTGTTGCCGTTCTCTTTTTTTTTTTTTTTTTTTTTGGCCATTTAATCACTTCATGATGAAGCTTTATTTTCTTTATATCCGTTTTCTTTCCAAAACTATAAAATAGTAAGTAGAGCGCTGCTAGCATGACCGTGTAATAATGTTACGATGAACTGCAAGCCATAAAATCATAGGATGGCTCGGCTTTGACTTCTATCTTTTCTCACTAGAGCACTACTGGAATGACCGTGTGATAGTGTAATGGTGAAATGCCAGCCACAAAAAAAAATGAGGATCAAATTCTAACTTCGATCTTTTCTTGTCCATCCATTTGGTTTTGTGCCTCATCTAGTTTTGTGGCTAGCATTTCATCTATTACACCATTATGTGGTTATGCAAGCATTTCTCTAGTGGAGCACTGCTAGTCCACATGTCCTCATACTAAAGGGGCAATCATTACGATAGAAAGTTGTTGAGAGGGCATGAGCTGCCCACCTTTCACGTGAAATGACTTTCAATATGTCGGTCAGTGGGCTTGAAAGAACGTTACGAGCAAGAATGTGCCAAATGACAATGCCTCAGATCACAAGCCCCAACCCCCTCTGTCTCGTCCAAAGCTCGATCGACAAAATAAGGGAAAGGTACACTGCTCAAGTCTCCTCTCATCGGTTACCATCCAGGAATAGAACTTATGACAGCTCCTCGTCTGTTGGGACATGGCCTTCTCAAGTGTATACCTGCGACCTTACCCCCATGTCGCCCGAAAGCCAATCGGGGACCGTAAACCCTCTCGTATAATTGCCTTTGGTGTTTTATTTTGGACCATGGCTATACCTTCTGTTAGGAGACGTGGATCGTTCATGAGCATTACCAATCGGCAAACATGAGGTTTTTACCTAATGGGATCTGTCGGCATGAATGGGTTGTCCTACTTAACCCCCTGAATTGGCATAGCGTAGTTGGTTGGAGTTCAGGGGAATTTCTAGCTCGAGAACTGGAGGTTACAAGGTAAAATTCCACGTATAACAGAAATCCTAAAACTTATTATGAAAGTATAATTTAATCTTAAAACTTACAAAAGTACAATTAAGTTTTAAAACTTGTCAGATTGATGCAATCGAATCATTCTATTAACAACATCTAATTTAACTAACGGAAAATGGCAATGTAGCTTTTCTTAATATTTTCTCTCTCCTACGTGGAGATGACATGGCTAAAACAAGAAATATAAGGCTAAAACAACATCATTTTAGCCCAAATGTAACTTTTAGTACAAATTTTATATAATTATAAACTAAACCTTAAAAAAGAAAAGGTGGAAGACGAACCAAGCGGTGATGGCCACATGCTCGACGATGGGGGGGGGGTGGAAAGGTCGGTAGGGGTCATTGCGCCCTGGCCTAGCTAGCGCCTCGCCAACCATAGACTAAGGCCTACTAGCTCCTAGGGGTGAGCATCGGTCTAGGGTCTAGGGTCAATCATCAATCTAGGGTCAACCCTAAACCGACCCTAGACTAGCCTAACCTGCTTGGGCCTTGGCCCGGGTTAAAGGAGACGACCTGGTTCTTGGTCCCGAGATTCCTAGACTAAGACCGTGAGTTGGTTCTCGGTTTTGGAAGCTTAACCCTGGGACCCTAACTATATATATTTTATATCTAATATATTATTTATAATTTTTTTATATAAAGAAAATCCTAAAACAAACAGTGTCAACAACATTAAACAACTCTTTAGCGAGCAATCCAAATAATTTTACACTATTCTTTAATAATTTAGATTTTTAATATCTTTTACAGCGTCAACAGCCATAATTTACAAAGGAGGAAAATATTTTTGTGAGGAGTTATCACAGCGTTTAAAAGGGCATAAACAGCTTCTCGCGGCATTCTCTTCTAATACTCGTTGTCTTTTGTCTTATTTGTCCTCTTAATCTTCAATTTGCCAAAATCAAAAGAAATAGTTTCTCCGCTCGACATTTGACACTCGCTTTGCTCATTTTTAGTCACTTGTGCCACTCATCGCTCAATGCTCGCCCTACTTGTTGCTCGCTGCTCCCCCCACTCAATGCTCACCCCACACTCAATGCTTGCCCCACTCGACGCTCACTGCTCGCCTCTCTTAGCTGACCTCGCTTGTCACTGACCCATTGAGTCAGTCCGGTCCTCGGTTGCCTTTTCAAGGAGTACAAAAAATGAAATAGAAAAATTATCGATTGGTCCCGGATTGATCTTGGGACCGGACCAAACCCATTAAGTCGGTTCGGTCCTCAGTCTCAAGTTCAATAGGGTCAGTTCTCGATCCTAAAAATTGAGGACCAACACTGTGTGGATTGGTCCTTAGGTTAGGGAGTGGACCGGCCCAATCCAGACCATACTCAACCCTACTTGGCTCCCGCCCAACTCTGGCTAGGGAAGACGGTGGCAAGGGCCCCACAATCCTTGCTGACTAGGGGTGATCGGTTCTAAAAGTGGAACCTAGAACCTATTCTATTATAACTAGTTCTCATTTTTTGGACCTTGGAACCTACCCAATTTGCCTAGAACCGATTCTAGCTAATACCCTATTTTTCCAATCCAATTCCAAGGTCTATCCAAGAACCTGTTTTATTTTTATGTTCCTTTTTTTGGTTCATTTTTTACAATTTTTTTTTTAAGGTTATGAGTAGTGAGACGATTTAAAGTAAAAGATGAACAATAGAATCCGCCAAAAAACAACAATCCATAAGTTGAATATGTAGTCACGTACTATTATAATTGATAAACAATTCAAACACGTAACATAAAGCATAAATTATAAAACTCCATCCCCATTAATTCATAAAAATTAAGGAGAATGGTGAGGAGTTCCGCTAGAAAGGACAAAGGACGAAGGAGTGTTGATGTTAGAATTTAGGAGGAAAAGAAATTAGGATTTTAGCTTTTTAGCTTATAAAACCGGTTCCAAACAAGGTAGTCTGATCTGGTTCTTGGGTGGGTATTCACTCAGAACCTATTCCTGGAGTGGTTATAACAAGTTCCAAAAATTTTGGACCTATTCCCGGATCGGTTCCAACTGGAAGTAATTCCTCGACCTATTTTTTGGATAGTTTGGTTCCCAAGTAAAATTGGTTTGGTTGCACACCCCTCCTGCCGACCATTTCCCCACCATTGTTGGCCCTCCTTGTCAATGGTGTGGTGGCAGTGACAAGAGCAGCCTATTGTATTTTTTTAAACTTCAAATTTGGACCAAAGTAGGAGAGACAAAATATTAAAAAAATATATCTTAGCATTTTTCGTTAGTCAAATCGGAGGGGGTTGTGTTAGGGAGGCGCTGCTGATGGGGGTGGTGGTTCAGGGGGCCAAGGACAGCAGCAGCGGATGAGCTAAGCTAGGCAAAGATAGGGAGAAAAGACGATGAGAAGGAATTAAGATTCTCTAATTATAAGTTAACCATGTGAGGAACGGTTTGATGGTGACTGCAAACGAAGACCTAAAAAAATTTGCGTCTTCGATTCCCCTTGAATTGTTTGCTACCTTCGAGAAACAATTTTTCTTCAAACAAAAGTGGGGTTTGCTCACAAGGATCGATGACCAGTTGGCAAATTTCTCGTGTGTATATATATATGGTGATGGAGCATGGTGATGTGGCTAGATTTTGGGTTATTCTCAGCTATTTCTAGACGCAAAATATCAATGAAACCTTTTAAAAGGCACTCAATGAGATGATGTTTGATCCCTTGTGAAGTGACTAATTAAGAAATTATTACAATTTTCAAGCCGAGATATATATGGTTAGAATCATAATAAATGATTTGTTAGAGTAAGTTGAATAAGTCTCTTGCAAACATTCGTTATTAACACCCATTTTCTCTTATTAATGTGGCGGTTCACTCCTATTCTAGAATGTACATGGTAAGGCCTCGGCTAACGTGACGACGCCGTAATTTCAATTTTCTAACCGTCTAATGCCAACCACAACTTTAAATGGAGGAAACTAAGAAACTTTGTCTGATTTTGTATCTTTTTCACTTTCCATCGTTTCTGTTTTTTTCTTGGCTTAATTTAGGATTAGAGGATTAAAAAAAAAAAAAATTTAATACCGATACATAGATTATACAAGTAGGAGAATATTATCACTAACGAAAAATAAATCGTTAATATCTTTAGCGAGGTGATACAAATGTTATGTTCACTAGCATCATGATTCTTTCATCACTACTTTTTAAAATTGAATCGTTTGTCTCACTTCATCTATAACATGATTTTCATTAGTGAAGCTGCTTTCAATACGAGCTTCGTTAGTCTAAACGATATTAATGTAAAAATTAAGTATTGTATATCTATATATATTAACAAATATAAATTAAGTATCAGCTCAACGAATATCTCTTAGTTTCATGCAATCAAAGGGGCAGAGATTAATGATTCTTTCTCTATAAGTATGTGTTAATCATTTTACAAATCCTAAAATAATCGGAAGCTCAAAGTATATTAGATAATTACATTTCCTATTTTTTGAGTTCTTAAATTTCTTTTATTTGGGTACAACATCAACCAAAATTTTTTCTTTGGCTGAGAATAATATCCGTTATTTTAAAACTCACAAGTGAATCTTGCATATATTACTATTATCCAAATATAATCACTTTGATTTGTTTTCAAAAAAAAAAAAGAACTCATCTTGCTCCTTTTTAGAATAGTGGAAAAATCCCACCAATTCGTTGACAGAAAAATCTGAAACTGGCAGTTTCATCTTGCTCCCATAGCGTGATGTTAGCCACAAGTTTTCAACAATGAAACTCGTGGCTAACATCATCGCCATGCGTGGGAGTTCCAATTTATAGGCGTTCAAAGAGTGAAAAAAGAACTCATCTTGCCCGAATGGTAGCTTTCAACAATGAAACTTGTGGCTAACATCACGCCGTCCATTTTGTAAATTGACCGTACGGTCATGTACTCGTTTTCCACATGGGTAAAATGCCACACCCGAAATATTCAGAGCCCATTTCCGCATGTATTTTAGGAGAAGTAACCAAAATTAGTAGAAAGTAGAAAGCCAACTCCAACTCCAACTCCAACTCCAACTCCACTCTCCAGTCTGCACGAAATGGCCACCAACTTGTTGACGAGTAAGGCCAAATTGGGTCCACTGAAGTCTCTCTCTCTCTCTCTCTCTCTCTCTCTCTTTCTCTCTTTCTCTCTCTCTCGTACATATAATGTTAGAATCCAATGAAGATGCATCCATTTGATGATGATGATGAATATAATGATCGGTCGACTTGGTCCTCGATAGTCATCTTGAACTTGGGCCAACACGTGTTTTGTGTTGTCCGGATAATATCTCTGGGACGTGCGGGCATGGCAACAAGTCGACAAAGACGGGGGTTGAGGCGTTTTTTCCTCCGACTGATTGCTCGCTCTCCCAGTCTCTCAACCCCCGCAGATTAACCACTGTTTTTCTCTCTTTTGGTGGTGGGGCGGGGGAACTCCCACGCATGGCGATGGCGGTTCCTATAGCCCTCCAAACGCCTATAAATGCCGACCCTCCCTTCACCAACCCTGCACACCAAAACCCTCTCGCATGTTCATCCTCTTCACCATTCGAAACCCTGAAATTTTTTTTTCCCTTTTATATAGTGAGAAAGGTCTTGATCCCAAGAAGACATGGAATCTTCGCCCGAAGAAGAAGAAGGGGCAAGCCTATCCCCCCTCCTAGTCGAGGTAATGGGATTCTTCAGTGCAAAGATAATTGATCCTCGATGAAGCGAACACACATATAGAGTCATATTCGCACCTTGGGATAACATAGCTTCATATATATTTCATGTGGTTATGATACAAGGTTATGCCTAAGAGATGATTTTTCAGTTGGAAGACGAAGATTTTCGTGTTTATTACTTTAGTTCTCTTTACTTCGCATATTTTCTACGTGGTGATGATTCGAGCTGTTCTTGATGGGAAAATTTCCAAAAAGTCCTAAACATATTGCATTTTTGCTAATTCAATCATAAACTTTTTAATCTTGCCAATTCAATTCTAAACCTTCACTTCTTGCCAATTGAATCCATCCGGCCAATTTTTATCAGAAATTGCTGACATGGACTTTAGCGGTATCACTAGGATTATCGGTACTGATATGGATAATTTTTAATAATATATCAATATTTTTTTGAATTTTTATTATTTTTTCTTTCTTTTCTGTTTTGCTTTATTCTTTTCCTATTGCTGGTGGCTAACCGTCGGCGGCTAACCGTCGGCCACAGGCGACGGCCAGCCGATTGGCCTTACTCAAGCTAAGGCGGTCTTGTCGAGTGTTGGCCAAGCGATGGTGACACCAGGGCAAGTGTCAACCTCACCAGATCTAGCAAGGGGAGCCCTCATCGGGGCTCACCCAAGTGAGTGTTGGCCTCACCTAGGCTAGATTTGGTAAGGCTGACCCTTGCCCAGGCTAGGACAACCTCACTCGGCGTCGCCATCGCTCAATCAAAGCCCAACAAGGCCACCCTAGCTTGAGCGAGGGTCAGCCTCCCCAGATCTGGCCTAAGCGAGGGCCGACCTCACCAGATCTGGCCTAGGCAAGGGCCACCCTCACCCAATTGGGCCAAAAATACGGAAAAGAAGAAAGAAAAAAGGAAAATAAAAATAAAAACTCAAAAATTATTAAAATATTATTAAAAATTATCCACGTCAGCGTTGGCGATCTTAAAGTGGCATTGTCGATGTTCATGTTAACGATTTCCAACTAAAATTAAGGATAGACTCATTAGCTGAAAACAAAAAGGTTTAGAACTCTTTCTCTCTCTTTCCCTCTTTAAACCTTTTTCGTCTATTCCACTTCTGGACGGGAGGGATTTGATCTAGATCTCTCCCTCCCCTCCCAGTTCATTTTCCTTTTGTTTCTTTCTTAATTCTCCTAATCTAGTTTTAGATTTGAGACTTTTGTTTTCCCAATCTTATATCTGAGAGCTTTTCCCTCCTATCTAATATTAAATTTTGGAGTTTTAATGAATAAGTGCTCCACCTCCAGTTTCAATGATGTTCCAAATAGTTTCCGTGTCAACTCTGTGTTCATTCAACATATTTTCATACAAAGTTTTGGCACTTTGCATTAGCCACAACAGTCGCTTTCACAAGTATTAGATATGAGATTTTTCAACATGCTTGTGTTGTCTTTATGTGGTGATGGTGTTGGGGAGGCCGAACCTAGGCACGTACCGCTAAAAGGTAAAGCCATAATTACATATGGAGATCTCGACGTATACTTATCACTAATAATGCTATGTGATTTAGTGACTAGCCATTGATCCTTTCACTTACATCCCGTTACAAATCTGTCCTTAAAGGACAAGCTTGTGATGATCTCTGTCAACCATGTTCTAATGAAACACCTTGATTTCTTATCTTTTTTTGTTTATTTTATTTTGTCTCTGTGACTTTTGAGATTCCCTTTCATGTATCAGTTTGGTAATGAACGGAAATTTCTTTTTGATAAAAAAAAAAATGTTTAGGACTTAATTGGCAAAATTAAAAAGTTTAGGACTGAATTAACAAAAGTGTAATAAATTTAGAACTTTTTTAACAATGTTCCCGTTCTTAATTGTTATGCTATCTAATCTTGTTTTTCCTTTTTCTTGTGAGTAACTTTCCAAGATTTTGTGTTTGTGTGTGTAAAGATCCTTTTATCCTTTCATTTTTTATCTTATTGCTAGTTAAAAAGAAAGGAACTAAAGATGCAATATCATACACTTTTTCCTATATCCATGGTAACATCCTTCTGAAAAAGTGAACTAGTTTGTGCTCTTTATTCATATCTTCTTTGCTGCCTTCACGGTTCACTTGACATATAATAAAAAGACACTTGTTTAAGTTAATCTTCTTAAATTTGCAGGAGGAGCTTCGCCCCAGCATCTGGAATACTCATTTGAGCAAGAAATAGATAGCCATTTTGGGAATCGATGGATTAAAATAATTATTTCATGAAGGACCTCGACCTCGGACCATCATGTTACCCAAAAGGGATGGTCGATCCTAGGTGGCATCTTGACAATTTATAATTGCTTTTCATTGAAAAGCAGCCCCATTAGAATGTGAAGAAACGAGCTCCTAAAGCCATAACCTATATATGGTCCAGTTATGATTGCTTCCTCATTCTAATGATTGTTCAATAGGTGATACTTTCGTACATGAGATTTCATGTAAAAAGAAAAGTAACTTCCTATATCAACAAAAGTATTTTGTTGTACAGTCTCCTTTTTTTGGGTTTAAATTATTATTTCACCATTGAATCATACAATTTTTAGAATTGATTATTTTGTAAATTTGAAGAATCCGATATTCTTCCATACATATTAAAACGGTAAAGAGAAACCAAACCATTGTTAATTTTTTTTTTTTTTTTAAAAAAGGCTTTGATAACCGTGATGGTCGAGCAATCAACAGAACTCGCCATCTTTTCACAAAACAAAACTTAAAAACAATGATCATGAAATAATCCAAAGCCGACACGCAGGTCCCTATATTTCTAACATGCCGTCCTACCGCTTCGTACCCTTCTCCGTGCTGGGAGGCATCGCGAGCTGTCTCTGCCTTTCCATGTTACCGTGCCAACCTATTCCAATTCCGAACCCGTCACCAGATTAGTTCAGAGATGCGAGAACATCACATTTTCACAACAAAATTTGAAATTTCCAAAACAAGCAGTACCGTCATGCGATGTCCCATATATCAAAATGTATACATGGCACACCTACCAATTTTCCTCCAAAACCATTGCTCGTGGAAATATAGATTTCATTGAAAGCTTTGTATGAACTATAATAATTAAAACGAGAGAGAGAGAGAGAGAGAGAGAGAGAGAGAGAGAGAGAGAGAGAGAGAGAGAGAGAGAGAGAGAGAGCCAAGGCTCTTGAGATATATGTACTCTTGGCAAAGGGCACATTCCTCGCAGCAACAGTGGACGCAGCAATCGGTGCACGGCCTCTCTTGCAGGAAGTATTGCCCTCTCAACTTCAACCGGTAGAAGCACGAATACATGCACGGACTGTAAGAATTTTCCTAGTTTGGGCCACATTAATTAAGATTATAATTATCCGTTTACGGAATCGATCTAATAAAAAATGAGATATAAAGTTTCACCAACAAAATGTGGGGGCACACTTGTGTGGGCTGAATTGGGCGGCCGCGTGATAAGAGGGCCATCCAAATTCTATAAACACGTCTTTAAAGGTCATAAGCCTTCTAAATTCTCTCTTTTTTGTACAAGAACAATACTCTCTCTCACATAAGGAACCAAGTGAGAGGCCTACTTATCAAGCCAAGGTATTGAGGGAATAGGGAGAAGATCTTCAGCGCAATAGACACGGATTCTTTGTCGCTAGCTTCAACAAAACATGGATCACAAATCGGTGCACAAATTTCGAGCTTCTAGCTATGTCGGTCCTCGGTTGCCGTTCCTACGGCTTTCATTTGCATCGAGCAAAACATAGACTAGAACTTGGTTGATTTGCCCGTCTTGAAGAATTTATCCGCATGAAACTTGATTTCAACCGTATATTCGGGTTAATCTTGTTGAGCCGAGTCCTTCAGTGTTATGCCTCTCGCCGAACCCAAATCGCCCGCCTATGGTCTGTTTCGGACTTGACCCGAGCTCGAAAGGGTTCTGCTTGTTCTTTCGTGTTTTTGATCCGATGAAAGTGAAATTTTATTGCATAAACAGATTCTACTCATCAATACGAGAAAAATGGTGGGTATATCGTCGTCGACGATGCCGAAAACACCTCACGCGCCAACACGCGCCCGGGGTGTCAAGAGAGTCGGCGGCACGCGCCGCCGCGCGACCTCACGCGCGCGCGCGCGCGCACGTGCGAGCCAGCGCGTCGGCCGCCTTAGCTGGCATGACGTCATCCATGACGTCATCCACCGCCTTAGTCACCGTCATGGACAGGTGTCCGGATGACGTCATGGTGACGTCACGTAAACCGCCACGTGGCGTGTGACGTCACGGATGACGTCACCTAGGACCCGACCCGGTTTGACCGGGTTGACCCGACCCGGTTTGACCGGGTTGACCCGACCCGGTTTGACCGGGGTTGACCCGACCCGGTGACCGGGGGTTGACCGTTGACCGGTCGGACCGTTGACCGGTTCGACCCGTTGACCGGTCGGACCGGCTTCGGGCCGGTTTCTGGGCGTAGCGCGTGTGGCTCACGCGCCGCACACTCTAGCGGCGCGTGAGGGCGCGTGTGAAGTCCGTTTGGCGCGTGGATGATATGTACGTGCTCGTATGTGAATTTCCTATCTTGTGATATGATTATTTTCATGTTTTGATGTTTTTAAAGATATGAAAATGCATGTGAAACCCTAAGGTACGTGATTTTGAGGGTATTTTTTGCGTAATTTTCATGTATTTCTCTATGGTTTTGGAAATACAATTGCATGCTTATGATTATATCATCACTTGAGGAATATGTGTGGTGTTGATTTATTATTAGCATGTATTAATGAAGAGCAATACAATTAGCATGACTTGTGATTTTAGTGACACAGCCCCTGTCATCAAGTCTAAAATCACTTTTGAAAGGTGAATGTGAGTCATAAAGTTATATCCCTGATATGAGAAAGTTTCAATGATTCAGTTGGGTTGTGACCGCCAAAGTGGCACACTTGATTGAATTTGAGAAACGTCGGTCTTGTATTATGATGGGATGTCTCCTGTTCTAATGCGTGGTCATACTCCCAAAGGAGGTAATTGTGTATTAGTTCATGGAGGGATGCATGTACAGCATATGGTTAAAGAATTGACTAACCTTAGTGGTTCATACACCCAAAGGTGGTGACTTCGCGAAAGGTTAGAATATATTTTCATGGACCGCTGTCATGTGAAGAGTATACAATTGCATGTCATATATTCTGCCCAAAGGTGTTTATATGATGATGTATGTAGCTCTTGAGATGTGTGTTAAGTACTCACACGATGCTAATTATATGTATTGCTTGTACAAAACAGTCACCTTCTCTGTAAATGGCAATTCCATTGCTATTGAGGTTCTTACTGGATCAAACTTCAAGATATGGAGAGAGGATTTTCAGTTTGGTATGGAGTTGGCAGATGTTCATGTTGCTCTCACTGAGAATAGACCGGCAGACCTTACTGATGCTAGTACGAAGTCCAGAAAGTACGTTTTGCTGCATGGGAAAAGAGTAACAGAATTTGCTTGCTCATTATGAAAAGGTCAATTCAGGGAGCATTTGTTGAGTGGCTTGCCATCCGACTGTACCTTTATGGATATGATGGAAGCCTTGGAGGCTAGGTATCGTGTCTCTTCCAATGCTGAGATTGGTACACTTATGCAATTGCTGTTTAATATGAAATATGATGGTTCGACTGGAGTTAGAGATTATGTGCTGAAAATGGTAGATCTTCAATCAAAACTTCGAATTCTTCAGGTTGATATCCCTGAAACTTGCATAGTGCATCAGGCATTGAATACTCTTCCTCCTGACTTTGGAATTATCAAGACAAACTATAGTTCGCAAAATGAGGCTTGGTCAATCAATGACCTCATAGTCAGAGTGGTAGCAGAGGAAGAGAAACTGAAGAAAGAAAGAGGGCATCTTGCCTTGTATGCCTCTAGTTACGCCAAACGAAAGGGTAAATGGATTGCACATCCTAGAGGAAATCCTAAAGCTATAGGTGTTTTTAACAATATAGCTCCTAAGAGAGGAAATCCTCGAAGCTGCTGGCCCCTCCACTTCTATGGCTCCTAGAAAGGCACCTTTTAAAAGGGAAGGTGTTCTTTGCTACTTTTGTAGGAAGAGGGGACACATAAAGAAACACTGCGATAAATATAAAGCTTGGTTGTCCAGAAATGAGCATAAAGGTAATGATTCTTTGGCACTTGTTTGTGAATCCAACCTATCTGAAGCCCCATCCAGTTCTTGGTGGTTAGATAGTGGTGCAACTAATCATGTTGCGTTTACCATACGTGGATTCACAAACAGAAGGATGCCAAATCGATGAATCAAAGCTCACTGTGGGAAACAATGAAAAGATCGACGTTGAGTTCGTGGGAGATGTCTTTTTGGTGTTAGAAACTGGTTTTAATATGATATTAAGAAACACTTTTTATGTACCGTCCTTTAGACGGAACTTAGTTTCCGTATCATGTTTGGATAAGTGTGGTTACTCTTTTGAAATAAAGAACAAGATCAGTATCTATGTTCTTTAGCTCAAATAAGGTTGGGTGCTTTGCATCATGTCCAATGGATTGTACAGTTTGTGTTTATCTCCCAATGATATATACGTCGCTAATACAGTTGAAAATATTGTTCCCAAAAGACCTCTACCTAAGGAAACAGTCTTATACATTGTGGCATAAACGACTAGGTCATATATCTAAAGAAAGAGTAGAAAGGCTGATAAAGACAAACATCCCACCTACTCTTAAAAGTGACCTAGAAACTTGTATAGACTGTTGTAGAGGAAAGATGACTAAGATAAAGAAGAAAACCGCAGTTCGAAGTTCGGATTACTAGAAGTCATTCACACCGATATCGATGGACCCTATGCTGCAACCTTGTGTAGAAAAGTTTATTTCATCACGTTTATTGATGACTATTCTCGATATGGTTACCTTTACCTGATTAAGGAAAAGTCTGAATCCCTTGACAAATTCAAGACTTTTCGGACTGAAGTTGAGAAACAGTTAGGAAATGTAATAAAGGTGGTGAGATCTGATCGAGGTGGAGAATATTATGGTAGACATGGAAATGTTGGGCAAATTAAAGGACCATTTGCTAAATACCTAGAGGATTCTGGGATAGTAGCTCAGTTCACTATGCCTGGAAGTCCTTAACAGAATGGTGTCGCTGAAAGGCGAAATCGTACTCTCATGGATATGGTAAGGTACATGATGAGTAGGACTAATTTGCCTGATTTTTTATGGGGTGAGGCTTTAAGAACAGCCCTTTATGTATTGAACCGTGTTCCTACTAAAGCTGTTGCATCGACTCCTTTTGAGTTATGGACTGGACGCAAACCAAGTTTGAATCATTTTAAGGTCTGGGGATGTCCTGCAGAAGTAAGATTGTATAATCCAACATTGGGTAAGTTGGAGGCTAAAACCACTCGATGTTGCTTTGTATCTTACTCAGAACATTCAAAGGGATATCGTTTTATAATCCAAGTGGAGGAACAAGGATTGTGGAATCACAAACGGCCAAGTTTCTAGAATTTGATGTAGCCGAAGAGCATGATTGCTCACAAATCGCTGAACATGACAACTTGACGGACTCGCTATGTCTATCTCCTTACCTATGCGTACGATTATGGAGCCTCTTGCCGCAAACCGAACCTGTTAACACCGAAGATCCTATTGATGAAGCGGCCACGATGAAGTCCTTCAAGTTCCTCAAGCTCAAAATGAGCTTACAAAGGCTCCACTTAGGAGGTCCTGCTAGGGAAAGGCGTTCAGCTATACCACCGGACTATATAGTCTTTTTAGGAGAACATGATTACGATATAGGTTGCATTACAGATCCAGTAACTTATTTGGACGTTGTTTCCTGTCCTCAATCAAATTTATGGTTGGATGCAATGAGAGATGAGATGCAATCCATGAAATATAATGGTGTTTGGGAGCTTATTGAATTTCCAGAAGGTTGTAAACCCATAGGTTGCAAGTGGGTTTATAAGACCAAAAGAGATTCGAAAGGAAAGATTGAGAAATTTAAAGCCGACTTGTGGCCAAGGGCTTCACTCGTAGAGAAGGGATAGACTATGAAGCAACATTTTCTCCGTTTCTTCTAAAGACTCTTTCGAGTAATCATGGCGTTAGTAGCTCATTTTGACATGGAATTACACCGGATGGATGTCAAAACTGCTTTTCTAAATGGAGATCTTGATGAGGAGGTTTATATGGTGCAACCCGAAGGTTTTACAGCAAATGATTCAGATAAGTTTGTATGTAAACTGAAGAAGGCTATTTATGGTCTCAAACAAGCTTCTAGACAATGGTACTTGAAGTTTCACAATGTTGTTACATCTTTTGGTTTTATTGAGAACAAAGTGGATCAATGCATATACTGCAAGGTCAGTGGGAGGAAATTTATTTTTCTTATACTTTATGTGGATGACATTTTGCTTGCAAGTAGTGATATTGGATTGCTGCGTGAAACAAAGCAAATGTTGTCAAAGAATTTTGACATGAAAGACTTAGGTGAGGCATCTTTCGTTCTTGGCATTGAAATTCATAGGGATCGTTCTCGTCGTGTGTTAGGTTTATCTCAAAAGGCATATGTTGATCGTATTTTGAAGAGATTCAACATGCAGGATTGCAAGTTAGGAAACGTTCCTGTAGTTAAGGGTGACAAGCTGAGTCTCTCACAGTGTCCTCGTTCAGATTTTGAGAAAAACCAAATGAAGGATGTGCCTTATGCTAATGCACTTGGAAGTATCATGTATGCTCAAGTTTGCACCAGACCAGACATTGCTTTTATAACAGGGCTTTTGGGTAGATATCACGAATCCGGGACACGATCATTGGGTTGCTGCCAAAAGGTCTTGAGATATTTAAAAAGGACAAGAGATTATATGCTGATTTATAAATATGTCCATGATTTGCGATTGTTGGCATATTCAGATGCAGACTTTGCTGGTTGTGAGGATGATAGGAAGTCGACAACAGGATATATATTCATGTTAGCAGGAGGGGCAGTATCGTGGAAAAGTGAGAAACAGAAATCTATATCTTCCTCTACCATGCAAGCGGAGTTTATAGCATGTTTTTCAGCCGCTTCTCAAGCAATTTGGCTTCTAACCTCATCGAGAATTAACGGTATTTGATTTTGTGGATAGACCCATGCAGTTATATTGCGATAACAATTCTGCCGTGTTATTTGTTAATAACAACAGAAGTCTAAAAGGGTCTAAGCATATGGAGGTCAAGTTTTTGAGCATAAAGGAAATGGTACAGAATGGTGACATTGTGGTAGAGCACATTCCCACGTACGATATGTTGGCGGCACCCACGACTAAAGGCCTACGCCCTTGTGTATTTGATCGACATGTCATGAACATGGGCTTAGGAGAATCAGTGGATAATATCGTCTAGTGGGAGCTTTTTCAGGTTTGCTCTAATAAAGTTTAAGTCTGCATTTTGTTACTTTTTGTAACATTTCGATATATGTCAACTCCTTTTGTATAAATGGTTATTGAGTTGTGTACATATATCTAAAGAAAATCTCAAGGTACTGTGTAAATCTTGAGTAAAGGCTAGGGGCATCCAGTTGTTAGCCTTGTGCATATGTCTCAATTACACATAAAGAAAAGGTTAACCATAAAGATAAGACATATGTGGGTTCATTAGAACCATAAAGATATTCTCTAGTGCCACATCCCGTTTCTCGTGACACTTAAGGTAAGAGAATGGTGACCGACAAATGGGATAACACATAAGGTAAAACTCTTTATGAGGTGTTATCGATTTGCCACACAACCATATTAAATCCATATCAGTAAAGTTGATAGCATTTGTGACCATGGAAGGCTCTCGTATATGCATATACGCTACCGCCTTGATCCGGTGTTAGAGACTTTATGGGATCGGATTGACTGCAGAGGATTATCTCTAGATCAACATAAAGGTGTGCACATACAGTATGATCTCAATTAATATAGCCCAAGTGGGAGAATGTAAGAATTTTCCTAGTTTGGGCCACATTAATTAAGATTATAATTATCCGTTTTACGGAATTGATCTAATAAAGCGAGATATAAAGTTTCCTAACAGTCAAATGTGGGCTTGGCTTGTGTGGGCTGAATTGGGCCCGGCCCGTGATAAGAGGGCCCGTCCAAATTCTATAAACATGCTAAAGGTCCCTCCTTCTAGCTCTCTCTTGTTTTCAATACAAGAACAAATACTCTCTCTCTCACATAAGGAACCAAGTGAGAGGCCTACTTATCAAGCCAAGGTATTGAGGGAATAGGGAGAAGATCTTCAGCGCAATAGACACGGATTGCTGTCGCTTAGCTTCAACAAAACATGGATCACAAATCAGGTGCACAAATTTCTGAGCTTCTAGCTATGTCGGTCCTCGGTTGCCGTTCCTACGGCTTTCACGGACACCCCGTCACGCACATTATCAGCGCGTACAGTGCGCTGCTCACCCCGCACGCTGCATGCCCATATGCAAAGAACATATATCATCTAGATTTAGATTACCACATATTACCATAACAAGCTTGAAGCGTACGAATCATACCCTTTCCTTTCAATGCTCAATTTACTATGCATTGTGCGGCCTGTGTATAAATTTAGTTCGCATCAATGAATGCCATTCGTATTTTGAAGGATATTCTTTTTGTAGCAAAATCAATCAAACATATAGATGCCAGTTTCGAGAGAAAGCTTTGGGGGACCAAGACATGATATTTGGGTAGTAGATTGCAAAGTGAAAATCTGCCTTTCCGGCGACTAACAAGTTGACCCCCTATCGACCATTTATGCGATTCTCCCAAATGTAATGCACGCACACCAACATCTTAAGCAACCTGCATCGGACATTGAATTTACAGATTATTAGTCCACTCGTTACTGGCAAATAAAGTCACACGTTAGTTGCAAATATGCTACTTCCTTGCTTTGACACATCCATAGATCGTGTTCTAGCCTAAGGCATGGTAATTGGTAGTGTATTGGATCACACGCCTTTCTCCACACTCACCCTCCCTATTAGATACCTCGGTGTCCCATTTGATACACGAAGGCTCACGCACGCGGATTGTAAGGGCCAAACGGAAAAGATAGTCTAGAAAATAGATGGATTGGGGCATGGATCAAATCGTCTATGCAGAGACTGCAATTGGCCAAGTCAGTACTTTCTTATATTTGCACTTACTGGATGCAAATGTTTCTCCTCCCAAAGCAAACTATCTACAAGATTGAAAAGAAGATTAGGCAATTCTTATGGGCGGGAAATGCTGAAACTCACAGATCTCACAAAGTTGCATGGAATGTAGTATGCTCACCAAAAAGGAAGGGAGGACTCGGCCTGTTCGATTTGAAACTCTAAAATAAAGTATTGATAGGTCACATGCTTTGGAGCCTCATCAATCTTCCATCCTCATCCTTGTGGAGTACTTGGGTTCATCATATGAGGTACTCCCGTTGTGCAACTCGACATAGATGGCAGTATAGCTTGGAGTTCGTGATGTATTCTCAAGCTAAGACATGTATTCTCAAGCTAAGACTTGCTTTAATGCCTATTATCTCTAGCCAAACATACTGTTGCAAAGAGATATACAAGGAATTGAGACAATTGGACCGGTTGTGGACTGGTATCAATTAATTTGGACCAACGGTATTAGCAAGCATAATTTTATTTGTTGGTTCGTTTGTAGAGATAGACTACCAACAGTAGTAGTCATATCAAAGTGGTTATCTTCACTAAATACTAAGTGTGACTTTTGTATGAGTGGTACAGAAAATAGAAACCACTTATTCTTTGAGTACATCTGGACAAGTAGTGTATGGCATAGTATTTTGGCACAAAATGGAATTTGGCATTATGTAAGAGGTTTGAACTTAGAACTTCGATGGATGATTGGGGCCACCAAGGGCAAAAACTTGGAGGCGAGACTTCTCAAGCTGTCTTTTTTAGCGACAATCTATTGCATCTGGATAAATGCAACTGTGGACGGTTCCAGAACACATCAATTGAGCCTCATCTTTTGTTGGTTAGGATTCGCAAGGGTATAAGAGGTAAGGCGTCACTTTACCTAAAGTGTAGGCCTTCCTAGGCAAATGTTTTATTAGCTACTATATGGAGACTTCCTTCCTCAATCTTCTTGTATAATTAGCTTCTGTGAAATGCTAGGGGATTCCTTTAAACTTTTCTACCTCATCTGATTAATGATATTCACATATTTACTCCCAAAAAAAAAAAAATGTAAGTTATATTTTGATGGTAACATACCCCCAAATAGTCAAAAGTCCGCTTATGTGCTTCTAATATATGCAAATTCGAAAATAGGCTTAAATTCACACGAATTTGGACTACAGCCCTCGGGCAAAATGGAGGGAAGAATGCATTTGACTGCTTAACATGAGATTTTTCGTGGTTTGTTCGGAAAAGAAGAATGGTAGTGTCTTCTGGAGTAAAGAAATGTTTTGCAGACTCGCGAACACCAAGAGTAGGTGTTCAAACTTCAAATTAGAATGGCGTTGAAGAAATACGAACAACTGCTGAAGTAGTCGCAACGGTTGCAAAGGCCGGTGGACCAAGGGGCTGGAGACGATGAAGGATTGGCCGAAAAGCTGCCGGAACTGATCGGGGCTGGTTCTTCCTCCGGGTCGTCGTGCGCCTTCCTCAGTTCATATAACTCCATTTACAGATCGGTGCCATCGGTAAAGTAGTTGCATGCTGATCGGGCATAGTTTGGCGGCCGCCGACGAAAAGGCGAGGGTGGTGTCGGTGGTTCCGGCGGCGCCGATGGTACGGGAGACGGCGAATCCATCTCCTGTTCTTGTGGATGGTGATTATACATGGATCAGTACCTAAGGTGAGGAGTTACTATGGGTGCGCAAGGTAACGCTTCTTGGCTGGAAAAGAGTTTTTTTTAAGAAATAGTTATTTTTTATTTCTATTACGGGGAACAATTTCTAAGTAAAAAAACATGTTTGGTAACTATACAAAATTTCTACTTCTGAAATAAATAAATAAAATAGAAATGCATTTGGTAACGCAACGATTATTTTTTGTATTTATTCATTTTTTATTCTTGCTCACGGATCGGCAACGGCCGGTGACCGCGGCGGCGGCGGCTGTGGGCGGTTGGAGGTAGCCACGGCAAGAGAGAGGAATAAAAGAAAAATAAAAAGAAAATTAGCTTATTTCTAGAAGTTGTTTCCGAGAACAAAAGCAATTTTTTTTTTTTTGTATCTCGTTTCTATTCCAAAACCATTATCGGGCTAACTTTCTATTCCGAGGAACAGAAAAATAACTTGGCGTTGTTAAACGGGTTTCTGTTATTTTTTTGTTTCGGGGAACAAAAGAACATAAATTCTAAGAAATAGAAACATTACCATGTGCGGCCTATATGTCTGAGAGAGAATTGCTCCGGGACGGTGGTTTTAACGTGAAAAGTTCGAGAGTAGGGTGAAGCGATATACGTGTCTTGCGAAGGATCGTGTCTCTTTGAGGAAATAAAGAGAAAAACGGCGAAGGGAGAAAAGAAGAAACCGCCATCGAACGACGTGGAGGACCTGATTTGTTTGAGTGGGGTTGTTTCTTAATTTTTTTCAGTAATTACAAAAACAATTTGGTTATTATTTATCAATTTTTGTCTGATTAAGTTGTTAACTAGGTGCACTTGCCAACGTCTAATTATAAATTTTAAAAAAAATTACTAATTTTTATATTGAACTACCACTTTTGTTTGTCTTACTAACCTACTCTAAGTTATGATAAAGATATCAATTAGTTTTGCGTTACAAACTCCAATTTAAATCAGTCATCAACCAACTTCTCTTATGCTTTACTAAGTTTTATTACCTTTCGTAGCCACACTTTAAATTTACCAACTATTTTCGGATTAAGTGACGTCAACGAGGCATCAGCTGGTTTTCACGACTAAATTATAGAATGTTTCACGCACAATCAAATAAAAGCTAGAACTGATAACTTATGTAACTCATGAGCTTAGAGCAGGGTTGCTCCCTTATGTTGTTTCGTTTCTGAATAAATTTCTGACTTAAAAAAAAAAAAAAAAGGCTGGAACGATGAGAACAAGAAGTCGAGCATGGACATGATGAATTTCTAACATTGCATGATCTTCGTTCGATGAAAACTCCTAGTTAGGTGGTCATCGCCTGGTTCTTCGGCGGCGGCATCGTCAGAGCACCGTCTTGTTGGTTTTGGAGTTTCTCTCTATTACCATGATATCCTGCCATGAAACCAGCAATAAAAAATCTTTAGAATAGCAGAATACTTAGACCAAATATGTCTGCAATAATTCAGTTCACCATCAGAGTGCTATATACCAAGCGCAGGGTCAATGCCACGGTTTTTAAGCTCGCGGTATTCTCGACAGAGAGCACAAGGCTCAAGCAATGAATGGGCGATGTAATCCGAGGTAGGGTCTCTGGCAACCAGAATCTCCGCCTCAGTTTCGCGTGGTATGGCCATGACAGTATAAAAGGCAAGAAGGCGTAGATGATTCCGCTGGTGACACAGGCTGCATTTTCATGTCCACAAAACAGAAGAAACGACAACCTCTGATTTATAGCTTATAATAAGTAACGAATGGCGTATGCTTTGTAAACCCGTTAACTTACTCGTGTGGCCATTGTCGAGCACATCTGCGATCTGTGCGAAAGTTATGCAGGGAAACAGCGCCGTGATGAAGGCTGCAAAATAAAAAATTTGAACTAGATGTCGAAAAGGCAAAGTTTGGAGTCCTTCACTTAATTAATGAACACTTGCTACTATTATGTAACCCAGAAGAAGAAAGAAACAATAACTGGATTTTGAGCAATCATATTCTCTCATCTTCCTTCGCCCTAAGAACACGAACGCGATGCAAATGAAAACTCTTTACTTCTTCAAAGGTTGAATCTATAACAGGTGACAGACAGCGTGTTGCATTTTCATTTAAATCAAACAGATCAAGACGTTCGCTTATGTGTTTGAAGAAAGACATACCGTTGGAGGGATCTTGCATGCAGTCGAAGAGGCCGGTGGTCCATTGCTCCATGTTCGTGTAGTTATTCATGGACCTGTTGTTAGGATTGATCAAATTGTTAGAAGTACTATTCCGGCAGGTGCATGCTGCACTTGCAGGAGCGACATTTTGGTCCATTGCTGGAAAGGTATACAATGAGGCAGGAGCAGGATTGTAACTCTGCGGAGCCACCACGTGACTCGTTTGTTGCCAGAACTGATGATGATGATATTGTGCGGCCGCGACATGACCGCCGGTACTGTTAGCTTGCGGCTGGTTGAACTGAGGGTAGATCGCGGCTGCTCCGGTGTTAGTGCTGCCTTGTGGTGGCGGGGTGAATGTGGGCACATTCACCTCCCGGTGGCCAGTCTGTTGGACAGTGTATGGCGACGGTGGAGCATAAGGCACTTGTGATGTCGCCAGTGGCAGCAGCGACGAGGGCAGTGGCGACCATGGTGGTGGTGGTGGTGGTGGTGGATAAGGATGGTTTTGGCTTGGGATTTGGTGGGTTGGTGAGGGAGAAGGAGGAGGTGCTTCACATGGGAGTCTGGCCATTTTTTTCCTCTCTCTTCAAAGTCTCCTCCTCCCCATATTCTTTACCTTTCAGAAGTATTTATGACGAACCTAGAGAGAGGCGAGGGAGGGGTAAGTCGGCACTGGCGTAGATAAAGTTGCAACCCTCGCCACCACATGCAAGCCGTCTTTCTCTGGTAGTTCACTCGACGGTGAGGAGTCCCCCACTGGCGGATGCAAGCCACCATTCGCTAGTCGTGCTCTAATCGACGAGGGCCACTCACCCAGATATAGGGCAAGGGGCAACACTTAGAATCTTCACTCGCTCTCGACTCGCTCCCTCTCTTCCTATTAGAGATATATTAAGGATTACAATTTAGGATTAGGTTAATTATGATTTACCTTAATTGTAATTAAATATAATATCTTTCTCTCCCTATACATAGGGGTCTTGTACTCTTTTTCAGATAATGCACATGCTATTACACTTTTCTCTCTTTTACAACAAGTCTTAACTTAGTATTATAGCCATATGATATCCCTTTTACACGTGTGTCCACCCTCATTAATCAAATTTCACTTGCAAATCCTAATTCGGCTTACACTTGAGAATGGGGTATTGAGGTATCTCATATCGCTTAATGACGAGTCTTATATGCTTATTATATATATATATATATATATATATATATATATATATATATATATATGAAATTCCTTTACCTAATAATTTAAGTTTTTGAGTTAAACTTTCTAACATGGTATCGTAGTTTTGTGACGGTTGATACTTAATATTTTGTTTACCTCGCTCGAAATTAGTTAATGGAATATGTTGACATGACTCAACATTCTATTAAGACATGTGGCACCAGTCAAACGCCACATAAGAAAATTAAAAAAAGATAATAAAAAATATCAAAACAAAGGAAAACCATTCCTGCCTTACGCAAGAAGTCCATAAGTGATGTCTTCCCCGCTTAAGGCCATGGGTCTTGGCCTCTCATCAATGCCATCATCGATCTAAAGCTCTGTCGAATGTCTTTCCGCACCTCGTCAACAGTCTCCTTGCCCCGAGCCCACCCGAGTCTGAACCTCCGCTGCCTCTGCGGCGCAGCAAGTATGCCGGATTCCCTCAAGAAAATATTGGCTGCACTCGCGATTGACAACTCAGCAAAAAAATGGTCCTTTTGTTGATTGACATGTGTCCCGTAGGCCCACTCTGTCAAATTTGCCATAAATCTCTCTCACTTGCCTTCATCCCTCTTTCTTCTTCCTCCGTCTCATCTTTGCTCCGTCTCTTCCCTTCAGAAAATATTGGCCGAGATCTCGATGTTTATGGAAGTTGGTCTTTCCTTCATCAAGATCTCGACCTCGGTGACCGGCCGGCAACGGAGTAGTCGACGGGGCCAAGATCTTGGTGCGGGGAGGAAGGCTGCAACCTACTGGAGGTCGAGCATTTCGCCGCCGAGCTTGTCGGGCTTGGCGTCGATGAGGCTCAGCTCGTTGGCGAGGTCCTGGGTGAGGATGGTCTCAGCGATGGTCATGCCGCGTCGCCTACCCCGACACTGGCGATCTTGGTGTGGTGCTTGGAGGGCGACGGCGGAGCTCGTGAGTTCACCATGGGCTTCGCCATTGACGAGGAGGGTGCGACCGCCGCCGACGGTTGGTCACCCATGACCCTCCCCAGGGGCAAAGCGTGAGTCGGGAGAAAGAGAGAGCTTGCTGCGCAAGTAAGAGAGATTTATGACAAATCTGACGGAATGAGACCACGGGACACGTGTCAATCAATAAATGGACTATTATTTTGCTGACTTGTCAATGCAGTCAACATTTTCTCAATTAACACCTAAATTTTATCATTTTATTTTAAATTTAATAGCATACAAAATTAGAAATTAATCGCTAAGATTAAAAATAAAAAACAAAGAAGTAGAGAGTAAAGTAAATAACTTTCATTAAAATGCATCGTGTATGTTTTCATTAAAATTCATTACGCATAGACATTATAAGCATTTACATAATTATTTTTAATTTTAAGATCTAAAGTTTAAAAAATAATAATTATTAATTAAAAAAAAAAAAAAGGGAGACTGGGTTAGGTCCGGTCCTTTTCTGTTCGCCTCTCCTCTAGATCTTTTCGCCTGGGCCCAAGCCCAGCCTCTCTTTCTTTTCCCTGAACCCGGCCCCTTCTCTTTTTCCCCTCTCATGCCAACCACGCTTCTGCAAAAATAAGGAAGAAAGAAGCAGAGTACGAGCAAAGGATACAGAGGATCGCCGTGGACCAGATGGCGGCTTGATCCGCGGGTCGGATCAGTCCGGCCGGTAAGCTGGCGGTGGCAGGGGTCATGCGTGCCTACCGATCACCCTTAAAAGAGAGGGGCTCACTCATTAGAAGGGGGTTTTTTTTTTTCGGGGGCGACTGAGGGAGGTTCTGGTTTTTTAGGGAGGATTTTCGGAGAGAACTAGAGACGGAAAGGGAGAGAGATCCGAGTGAGAGAGTGGTAGTGAGTGAGCTCGAGAGAGCGAGTACGAGTCGGAGAGAAAGGAGCCCCGGCTGCGCGTCCATCCGCCCGACGACTCTCCCGGCGACGTCCTCAGGCCGAAAACAGGTAGGTTCAGCCTCTCCCTCTACTATGTTTTTGAGCGTGACCGGCCGGGAGCTTGCGGCCGGGAGCTTGCGGCCGTTTGGCTCGCGCAAGCTCCGGCCCATGACACCCCAGTCCTAGTCTCTGTTGTTCATGTATGCTGTACGTCGAAGTCGCCAGCATGGGTTCGAGTTCCGGCTCTGGCCGTGTTTGATAAAAATGCCTAAGTGAAACCTTGGTCTTTTGACTCGTTATGGCGGAGTTCTGTTGTTGTTGTTGTTCATACTCATGTTAAATGCAAGTGATAGGCTTCTGTGGTCCGGAATATTTCTTGTACGTGGTATGTTTACGTTGGCCCGAACACGAACCCAGAATGAGTCTAGACTCCTCTTGTAGCAGGCGCACACCACATGTTCGAAGAAATGCCTCATGAAGGGCCTAAAGCGAATCCTTGAACCGTAGCTTAACCCTTCGTTTTCTGCGTAACTTGTGATAATACTGCTGTCCCGATGTCCCCTTTAGTATTTTCGTCGTCTTCTGACGGCTTGTCTCGCGCCGTTCGAGTTGGTCGAGGTGTGTTTGCCTCTTGCCAGAAAGAGGCTCGACAGCATCAGAAACCTCCGGCCGGCTAGTGGCCGGCGGTGGCTGGCGTCGGTCAGATCGAACGATCGACGCCGGACGGTGGCCTGGCAGCTGCCCTTAAGCGCCTGTGAGGGTCTGTTGTGGTGTTGGAGCTGGTTCGGGTGTGGCCGTTGTTTGGGTGAGCTGCGGGCAAGAGGAAGACCAGGAGAAGAAAAATAAAAACAAAAGAAAAGGCTAAAAAAGGGGTGCAGAAATGAGTAAAAAAGAGAGAGAGAAAAGAAAGTTTCGGGAAGGAGGAATAGCAGAGAAGAGAGTGCAGTAGAAGAAGACAAAATAGGGTAGAAGGCAAAAGGGGTGGAGAAAAAGAAAGAAAAATTAAATTTAAACAAAATGAAAAAAAACCTAAAAGTTTAGAAGAAATGTCTTTTTTTATCCGACTGGGTCGGATCCGGGGTTCGGGCTGTGTCAGCGGGTCGGATCAGGTTTATCCAGTCCGGACCCGCTCACTCGAATATTATAATATTAAAAATTTCCCAAAATTAAAAAATTTCAAAAATTTAAAAAATCCGAAAAATAATAAAAATTCAAAAAAATTCCGAAAATTCAAAAACTCAGAAAAAAAAATTTAAAAAAATTCAATTTTTTAAAAAAGAAAAGTTTCAAAAATATTGTAAAATCCAGTTTTTGGGGAAATTTTGAAAATTCTTTTATTCCATAAAAAAACGAAAAATCCGAAAAAAATTCTAAATAAAAATAAAAAAAATATTCAAGAAATGGTAAAATTAATCTCTTGGACTATTTTTCTAAAAATGGAAGTATTCCAATTCAGAATTATGCCTAAGTTTGACTAAGCCTTTAGGGCTTTACTTTAGGGTTTCAATTGTCCTTAGGGAAATATTAATTTTGGCTTCCCTTTAGGGTGCGTTTGGGAGAAGCTTTCAAAGGGGACTTTTGGGCATCAAAAAGCCCCTTGGGCCAAATAAAGGTGTTTGGGAAAAACTTTGGAAGGGCTTAGGGTGCATTTAGGATGCTTTTGGGAAAAGCCTTTAAAAGAAATGAAACGGCCGCCTTTGGCCTAAAAGAAGTTTTTGTGCAAAATCGTTTAGAAACTATAATCAAAAAGCGCCTTAGAAGCAACTTTGGGAAATATTGTTTGATAAACACATATTTAAGAAGTCTTTTAGCGATCAATTTAAGTTTTTATTTTTTATTTTTAAAATTGAAAACAAAAATAATGATTTTTTATTATATATTTTTGCACTAAGATTTATATATAAAAGAGATATATTAACAAATTCAATAACTTACATATATATATATATATATATTAACAAATTCAATGATTATTTTTAATTATATTTTTGCACTAAGATGTATATATAAAAGAGATATATTAACAAATTCAATGATTTTTTTTAATATTTTTACATCGAGATATATTAACAAAATAATGAGTAATTCCATTATAATAAACATGATTACATATGAGAAATAGGTTTTCATTGAAAATTACTAACATCTTCAAGTATTTACTAAACCCATTGCTATTTGATCATGTAAACGTCATGTAAAAAATAAATTGTCATTTGAAGTACCGACCCTCATTTATATTATGAAGGTCAACTAAATATCTATAATTGGGATCCAAATCTGTTCTTGCAAAATGTCTATCATTGGCGGCGTTTCGTCGTATGTAATTATGCAAAGTCATTGTTGCTATAACAATATTTACTTGCTTTTCAAAGGGAAACTTGACATATGCTTTAGATCTTCCATTTCTTCTTCAACACACCAAAAGCTTGCTCAATTTCCGATAGCAGCGAGGAATGAGCACGATTGAATATCTCGCAATAGCTCAGGATGAGACCTTGTTGAAATTCTGGCAAATGATATCTAATTTCTTTGTATGGTTCCAAATAATCCGTCGGATTTGGATATTCAGATCTACTAAATAATATTTACCTGCATAAATATAATATAAATTTGATTGACATATACCATATTTATACATATTAATGTACAAAAACCATTAATTAACAAATATGGAGGAAGATGAGGAAATTGCATATCATGTCTTCCTAAAACTTCATAGAAAATATGAGTATTATGGGCTTAGCGCTCCCAACCAACCCAAACATAAGTGAATTCCATATTAAAATTACGCACCACATTTTGAGTCGATGTACCTTTTCGGCAGAGCAAACGAATCCGATCTTTTATCGGTATCACCTGGGATATGAGTGCCATCAAGCTCCAATACAATCCTAAAACAAAAACGCAAATATTATTATATAATCAAAATTTGCATTTAGTTCTTTCTTTCTATTGAATAATTAAAACATATCTTAAAATATGGATAAAATCTTCGATTATTTTTATCTTCTTCGAACATCCCTAAATTGCCGATTAATGGTTGGATCAAATATTTTCTCATTTCACATACTTTGTCTAATAATAAGTTAAAATACCGCTATAGTTTCCTCATGCTTATAGTTTCCCTCGTAGCGCTGAAAAGCTCTTGTGTTAACTTGTTACCTATACCATGTCCTAAAATCTGAAGAAATATTCCAAGCATTTTCTAACATCAATATTCCTATTTTCTTCAAGATCATAACGTGTTACTAAATCATGCATTAAATTATTAAATACAATCTTATCCATCCTAAACATTTGATAACACCTTATCGGATTAGCATCTTCGCCCATCAACTTTTCTAACCATATATGTCCCGTATATGATGATGTCCTGCAAGGTTTTTGTGACTATATATTGCTTGATAGTTTATTGTGGCTTGAGTAATTTCCACAAGTTGATTGAATTTCTCATCCTCTTTCTCATGGATTTCTCTTTCAGAGAATCGTTAATATCTATTTAAAGTAACAAAACAATAAGAAAAGTGATGAATAATCATCCATCAATAGAACAATTATTTTCCATAATATATATGCAAATTCTATCAAATCGAAATAACATAAATTGAAAACACATGTCTCACATTAAAACATAATCAGAAGAAAAATTCACAAGTAGTGCAAATTAGCAATCGAAAATAAATCTCACATTACAATATAGATTAATATATACATATTATGTTTTAATGTGAGACGTGTGTTTTCAGTTTATGTTATTTCAATTTGGTGGAATTTATATATATATGGAAAATAATTATTCCATTGATGGATGATTATTCATCAGTTTTCTTACTGTTTTATTACTTTAAACAGATATGGACGATTCTCCTAAAAGAGAAATCCATGAGAAAGAGGATGAGGAATTCAATCAACTTGTGGAAATTACTCAAACCACAATCGTTTATCAAGCAATATACAAAGCCATAAAAATCTTGTAGGACATCATCATATACAGATATATATGGTTAGAAAAGTTGATGGGCGAAGATGCTAATCCGATAAGATGTTATCAAATGTTTAAGATGGATAAGATTGTATTTAATAATTTAATGCATGATTTAGTAACACACTATGATCTTGAAGAAACTAGGAATATTGATGTTAGAGAAATGTTTGGAATATTTCTTCATATTTGAGGACATGGTATAGGTAACAAGTTAACACAAGAGCGTTTTCAACGCTCTGGGGAAACTATAAGCATGAGGAAACTATAAGCAGGTACTTTAACTTATTATTAGATAAAGTATGTGAAATGGGAAAATATTTGATCCAACCAGCTAATCGGCAATTTAGGGATGTTCAAGAAGATAAAAAATAATTGAAAATTTTATCCATATTTTAAGATATGTTTTTATTATTCAATAGAAAGAAAGAACTAAATGCAAATTTTGATTATATAATAATATTTGCGTTTTTGTTTTAGGATTGTATTTGAGCTATTAATGGCACTCATATCCCAAATGGGTGATACTTATAAAAAATCAGATTCGTTTTATTGATTGAAAAATGTACACCGACTCAAAATGTCTTAGCCATGTGTAATTTTAATATAGAATTCACTTATATTTGGGATGGCCAAACCCATGATACTCGTATTTTCTATAAAGCTTTAGGGAGACATGATATGCAATTTCCTCATCATCATTCAGTTTGTTAATTAATAGTTTTTGTACATTAATATGTATAAATATGGTATATGTCGATTAAATTTATATTATAGTTATGTAGGTAAATATTATTTAGTAGATGTTGAATATCCAAATATGACGGGTTATTTGGGACCATACAAAAAAGTTAGATATCATTTGCCAGAATTTCAACAATATCCCATCTCTACAGGCCATCAAGAGGTATTCAATCGTGCTCATTCCTCGATCGGAAATTGAGTGAGCTTTGGTGTGTTGAAGAAGAAGTGGAAGATCTTAAAGCATATGCCAAGTTTCCCTTTTGAAAGCAAGTAAAAATCGCTATAGAAATAATGACATTGCATAATTATATACGACTTAAACGTCGCCAATGATAGATATTTTGCAATAGCAGATTTGGATCTCAATTATGGATATTCAGTTGATCTTCATAATACAAGTGAGGGGGCCGTACTTTAAATGACAATTTATTTTCTCGACATGGCGTGTTTACGTGATCAAATAGCAAATGAGTTTAGTAAAATACTTGAGGATGTTTGTAATTTTCAATGAAAACCTATTTCTTTCTTTGATGCATATGTAATCATGTTTATTATAATGAAATTACTCTTTCTTTTTGTTAATATATCTCTTTTATATATACATCTCAGTGCAAAAATATTAAAAAAAAAAAGTCATTGAATTTGTTAATATATCTTTTTTTTTATATACATCTCTGCAAAATATAAAAATAAAAAATAGTCATTGAATTTGTTAATATATCTCTTTTATATATACATATTAGTGCAAAAATATATAATAAAAAATCATTATTTTTGTTTTCTATTTTAAAAAATAAAAATAAAAACTTAAATTGATCGCGCTAAAGGACTTCCCAAATATGTGTTTACCAAACAATATTTCCCCAAAGTTGCTTCTCAAGATGCTTTTAATTATAGTTTACCAAACAGTTTTTGCATTTCAAAAATAGGTACCGAAAGGACACTAATTGATTAATTAGTGTAATCAAGTTTCCGATCATAGATTCTCTGGTTGCATAGGAAATGAGATATACTATCATTCCTCCATTGGTTTCTAGCCAACCTCAATTGGCTAGTGATAACTCCTTATTCAAAAAAAATTTCATACCTTCAATTTGAACGCCTAATGTCGCGCGCTTGGGAGAGCTCGTGCCTAATCATGGACCGTAGGGCTTGATCCTTAAGTAATACCCCTAAACTTATATTCCGTTCGCTCGAGGGGTAGGTCGTGAGACTCCTCTCAACAAGGGTTGCCCGCCCTCACTCGACAACCCACCCAGCCCAGCTTCCATTCTTGAAACAAAAAAGAGCTAGCTTATTCTTTTTTTTTTTTTTTTAACTCCTTACACCTTTCTCTTTCATGATCTTTTTTTTTTTTTTTTTTTTTTATCTCATATTTTGAAATCTTCAAATTTATTTTTCTGATTTGGCGCTATGTCAACGCCATGTGTCTTGATAAAATAATAAAATGACAAGTCAGCTTTCCATCAATTAAATTGAACAATATCAATGGAAAGATTCGATATGTCAATTTAACAAATTTTAAGACTGGATTGCACTCGTGATAGGACTTTCTATCTCAAAATTTTGTATAGCCTAGATTTTGGGTTTCAAAAATTGCAATTTGAGACATAGTAGTAATTCGATGCTACAGTGTTCATCTCAAGACTTGATGGCGCATCATCAGAAGTGTGACCGCGACGGCCCACCGCTAACGCACACTCTTTCTCTCCCCTGTCATGGGTGCTTGTACTGGCCGGGACTTGGCTCCTATTGAGAAAGAAGGTGAAGACAGTGTTTTAAGTAGAATTCAATGGGCATAGAAAATGGGAGCAGCAATGTTGTTGCTTAAGTTCGATCGGGGTCCGCCACTACTCTGTGCTTATAGAGTCGACGGTCCAAATTGAATTTGTTCTTTTATTTTTTATTTTTCCCCATTTTTCTTTGTGAAGAAAATTTAACTTCTTGCAAATTTTTAATTTTTCAAGAATTCAATGAGCGTGCAAGAGCAATGTGGCGGCCACGTTGGAGCTAGCGTGGCATTAATCCCCCGCTTAATAGCCACAAAAGCATTTTAGTCTGTGTTCCTAACGTGAACAAAAATGTGTAATTTAAGGATTTGATTGTCCAATTCCACAAATAAGAAAATTTCAGACCTCGGCGGCTTTATTTCAATTAAAAATAGAACAAGAAAACTACAAAACAAAGGCTAATAGGGCAAGGTCATAAGGCGAGGATGGCCATATCTATCCCTGCGAATCTTAGAGCAGGGCATGATGGGTGTGTTGGAACCAAAATATAATGGCTAACTTTAAAATTCGGAAGGAAGCAGAAATTATAGGAAGAAATTGTTCTTAAAATATTTTCTGATGGCTTTCGCCAATAGACAACACTCAACCTCTATCTTTATATATTAGCTGAACACCCATGAAAACATCCCACGCTTAACACACTTTGAAGAATACTAACGACCAAATGTAGAGCTCAAAAACCAACGTGCTCAAATTTTCAACAATCAATTTTATATTATTATAACATAGTTTTGTTTCGCGAAAACATTTTCTGGAAGAATATTTTTTTATTTTTTAGTGTTTGATCTCTTAGAAAAATAAGTCAATGGATAATGTTTTTAGTCAACGGAAAATTTATGCTTAAATTCAAGAAGATGATTTACTCTTTAAAAATCGAAAATCATTTTCTAAAATATGACCAAATATCGATGCTTAGATAAGAAATTCTATGTTTGGGCACGGGAACCCCAACACTTGTTCCTGGGCAAGGGCGAAGTCGTCTATCAAGGCCAACCCGGAAAGAGGCCGAGCTTGAGACCCCGTGTCCGGCCCAAATCCATCGAGGTCGAGACGGGACCCCAAAACCTATGCCTTGGTCTCCAACACCCTAGTGCATCACAATCAGATCCAAAACACTAGTGCCTATACTGGTTCCCGGCTAATTTATGTGTATTTAGAAAATCAAATCAGATTTTCCTTATTAAACATCAAAAATATATTTTAATTCAGGTTTAGTCTAACTTTAGAAGAAATTATCATTTTCCTAGAAAATAACTTTTTAAAAACATTTTCAGAAATGTTTATGGTGGTTCGGGTTACAAAATAGTCCAAACAAACACGTCATAAGTACAAGGGCTAAGGTTTCTGAACAGTATTTTCTTAAAAGGAGCAATAATGTTGTTAAAAAATATTCTCAATTCTCAATCACTACCAAAATCAATTGGGTCACAATATCTTTATTGGGTGATATTCTCAATAGGCTAAGATTTTTAAGGGGTTGACACGTCGGCTTTTCTTTCCATCCGTATTCGCCAAAGCGTTGGGAAATTCGGTGGCGAACAATCTAGTAAACTAATTATATTCATTTAATCAGCCGTGCGTGCATAAGCAGGAGCGCTTAATGAAAAGATATTCCGATCCAGAGTACCTAGCAGATCAATCTTCATCATCGATTCCATTAGTTTGTAGTCATATGGATAACGCATCGAAGTTAAATTAATCATTGGAACTTAGAAAAGAACAGCACATGATGTTGGTCGATGAACCGTACGTTGACTAGCCAAAGGTATTTCTACGTTCTTCTTGGGAGTTATGGACGATAGTAGGCTTTTTTCTTGGCTTTACAGTTGCGGTAGCGCACCTGCACTCCCGATGCTCTTAACTAACGTTAACCTATCTTCTCTGCCCCTAAAACCCGTAACAGATGTCGCCATTTGTCTGGTTTTACTATTGTCAACATCATCAATGTCGCTGTTGCTGTCCGAGATGGCGATTCAGCCAGACGCACAGGCATCAACATGGTTCGGTTCAACAGCAGTGACGTTTCGAGAGCCTTCTTCTCCTTCTCCTTATCCCTTTTTCGGCGTCGAAAGCGACGACTCGCGGGCATTTTTTCGTGCTCATGTTCTCGTTTTGTCTTTGGTATAACCTGGGTGTGCATCAGCACGTCAGGATCGACTATTCTATTGAATTATATAAGCGAGGAAAAGAGCGGTCAATGGGCGACTAACTACTAAACGGAAACCGAAGTACACGAGAGACGATGCGGTAACCTACAACGAAGTGGAAAAATATTCTCCCGGCCTGGATCGATATTGGTTCGAGTCCACCTAATTAGTTGCTGCTTATGTTAATCAAAATGTGTGTTTGGTTGACCCCAAACACTCCACCTTCTTCAACAACTCCCTCTATATATGGCTCCATCTGAAAACTTCTCAACCAAAAGTAAGCTGTTCCGGTATCTTTTCCCACCTGTAACCAGTCTATATCGGATTCGAGGTACCCATCGGAGGAAAGAAAATGGTCTCCCGCCACACTCCTCTTCAATCCGGCATGGCCACTTTCGACCTCGACCGGCGTGAGGACGAGTATGATGTTTACTATGCTGAGCTCGAGAGGCAGATCCTCGAATTGACGGCCGAGGAAGACGAGGATGAGGGCTTTCTCAAAACCAGGCACCGGGGCGACGTCACTAGAACTTATTGTATTGACGCGACGAGGGCTAATTCCTTGGCTTGTTCAAAGGGTTCAGGCCATTTTAATTCGTCGGAGAAGAGGCACACCGGTTCTTCCGTGCCGAACTGCATTTCAAGCTCGTGGCAGAAGAGCGGCGGGACTGGCGTTTTCATTCCTAGCATCGTCAAGTCAAGAACGCAGCTCGCGTCAGGTAATGTCAAGCAACTTGTCGTGGTTTATTGTTCGCAGGAGTGTACTTAACTTCGTCTTCCTCGAGTTCTCATCGATCTTTTCTGATGTTTTTCGGTGATCTTGTGAGGATATATAGATTGATATTGTGAATGGTGGGTGTGATTGCAGATCAGAGCGCAAGCTATGGGAGGAAAATGATTTACAGGCAAGTGGATCAGAGCGAGAACAGCAACAAGTACTTGTCGATGACGACTTGGAGGTCTAAAAGAGAGATGAGGCTGTCCAGTTAAATTACGATCGATGCAGGATCAAGGTCCATGGAATGAACCGTATAATACGGACCAAGGTTCATCTGTGATAGAATTTACTTTCTGCAAGTCCAAATTCAGCTGTAGAATAATGGAACGACGGGCTAAGCGGGATTCGTGCCCAATTTCCGATCTGCAGCATGGAAGATGGAAGCTGTTAGACAGCGGCACGTTTGTATTCGAGCAGTATCGATCATGCTGTTGTTTGATCAGATGTTCGAAAAGCTTAGGGCAGATTTATGCATTGCTTGCTGTCGACGCTCTCTCCATGCAGCGAAGCCTCTCATCATTGTAGCTCGATCGTAGATTTTCTTTCTGCAAATAATAATGTGGAATGTTATAAATGTACAAAGCTCCCGACACATACTCTCTTCCCCTTCTCTGCTCGCTTTCCCCACTCTCTCCGCCACCGTCGCATCAACCTTGGCCCTATGCCGACCTCACCACCGTCACATCCCATCCCATCGCCATTGCCATTGCCATTGCCATTCCCGTCGCCATCATCAGGTACACAATTGTTGCGTCTGCAGAGGTCACAACCGTTGCACGGATAGCCCTCGGCCTGAAGCGGCCCAAGGAGCCACCGGCGACGGAGGCGACGGCAACATCGCAAGGAGAGAGAGAGAGGGAGCGAGCGCACGGGCATATCCAAAAAGAATATATATATATATATATTACGTGATAGATAAATATACAAAAAAAGAAATAATAAAATGTACTTTTGTTTTTCATAGATAGAACAGATATTATTGAAGTGATTTAATTACTGAAGTATATTAATTTTTTTCTAAACACACCAAAAACTGACCAAAAAAAAAAAAAACACCAAAAAAAATTAAAATTATTGCATCAATATCATTTCGCTTAAGAACTTCATTTTATGAAGAATTAACGAATGGTTTCCTCGTGTAATTTATGATCAATCGTAGGGATTGAATGTTTCCGACGTGGACAGTAATCAAGAAAATGTGAGTTAAAATTATTTGAGAATCCGTATACACGCAACTCCGTTCGTTGATCGTCGTTCACCGTTCACCGTTGGAAGGTTGCCCGACCTTGTGTCGGGTGGAACTAGGTTATGGAGAGATTAGGTTTTGACCTTCGAGCTTCCCCCAAAGACTTTGCACAAGCATTTTACCAAACACCCTTTTCTTCTTATTGCCCATAGAGCTCCGGGGTTTCCAAACACCCTCTGAATTGATTTCCCTGAACCTACACTTGTCGATGCCCTGCGTTGGAATGAAGGGAAAATTATCCATTCAGCCCTCGACATATCTGTCTTGTCAATTCGGTCATAAACTTTCTAAAGATAATTAATTTTCGGGTTGGACCAGTTCCACCCTAGACCTAGGAATAGGACTAAATTGTCCAATTCCTTGTTTGGTTTGGTTGCCGAATTGGACTGATTTGGTTTACGGTTATGGCAATTTCCTTTTTCTCTTTACTATTTAGAAGAAAAGAAAAAACATATCTAACCGGTCTAGTGCAAGTGGTTCAATTCCGCACCTCAAATTGGTCGCCGAACCAATTATTCCCAATTCCAAAAAATTGGAATGGAGAACTACCCAAAATTGGCCAATTTGGTTTGGTCTAATCAAATTCTTAGGCCAATCCAATTTTGTGCACACCCCTAGCTAATGCAAACAACCTATGTATCGCCACATCAGCAATATTCTAGCAACAACCAGTCGAAAGGACTATACTGAAATTTCATGCAACAGTTTAAAATTAAGTTTGGTTTGATTTGGTTCCCGAATTGGATTGGGCCAGTTCCACCCTAGACTTGGGAATGGGACTAATTTGAATCGACCATTCATGGTCCAACTCCTAGTTTGGTTTGGTTCTTGAATTGGACTGGTTCAGTTTAGGTTTTGCAACTCCCTTTTTTCTCTACTATTAAAATAAGAAAAAATTTTAAAAAAAAAAAAAAACATATTTGACCAATCTGGTTCGGATTTTCAATTCCACACCTCAAACTGGTCACTAGTTCAATTATTCCCGATTCTAAAATTTGGAACTAAGAATTCCCAAATCCAACCAATTCGATATGATCCAATCCGGTTCTGGGCGGTCCGATTCCATTCACAGCCCTAGTCAATGTGGACAACCCATGTATCGCCACACCCACATCAACAATTTTTCTGGCAACAATGGATTAAAACTACTATATTGGAATTTCATACAACAATTTAAAATTAAATTATCATAATTGAAAAATTTTGGACCAAATTGATATCTTCACAATAGATTCGGGATCAGCCGGGTAATTTCTCCCCGGAAGGAAACATGAATTATTTTTGCAAGTGACAGATAAAACTATTCACAAGCACGATATCTTTCCCTCTTCGGGGGAGCCGCCCCCGACATGGCGTCGTTTGAAAAAAACCTAGGGGCGTGCGCGGTTTCCCCCGCTCCCGCGGGCTTCCTCGAGAATCCCCGCTCGGAAAGCAGGCAAGCTCTTCATCGCAGCACTAATGAACTTGACATCAATTGCTAGGACAGATTTAGATCTCGATTTCCATCCTTTTTGCCTTTCTTCGCAGTAAATCGGTATCTGCGTTTCCGTTTCGTGATCCGATCTTCCTTTCCCCCATTTCCGGCTCCGTCAGTCATCTGTCAATGACTCAATGCTCAGCAGCAAGGGCCAAAAGCCGGATCCTCTTGCTCTTTCAAGTCCCAAATCCAAATACGCCAAGATTGCCCAAACGGCGAAGTGCCGAGTTCCAATCGTGGGTCCGTCCCAGGATGAAAAGTATAGTTTCGCACCCTCACTGTTAAGTCCGTTGATACATTATAAACGGGCATCGGATCGGTTTTGCGATAGCGGTTATTTCAAACTTTACGCCGCTTTCTAGAATGTTATGCATCTACCTAACGACAGGATTTTTAAGAAGAAATATGGAAAAGTTACGGCCTATTGCCCTGATTAAAATTGTGTAACCATCAATTCTTCCAAACTAGTTAACCCAGTCAAAATGCACAAATTTAATGGACAGTGCACTAGTGTCCAAGAACAGACAGATTCCTCGGACCGCTTTCCATTTGGAGACGTTTCGCCGAACCACTTTCTCTTGCAGACCTGGATTTCAAAACATTTGCAAACCCCCCTTCTTCTCTTTACTGTACACTATATATATATATAGGGGTGCTGTGCCTGCATGTCCATCATCTCCAACTGACCAGACTAGATCCCCCATGTCCGCAAGATCATGCTCCATGGCCTACCGACCCTTTTCCCATCCCAGCATCTCGGTGGCGGCCAAGGGCCCTGCCCCGGATCTCCTTGGCTGGTCGGAGGAGGAGGAGGAGGAGGACGAAGGGGACTCCTATGCTGAGCTGTGGCGACAGATCCTGCAGCTGACTTTGGACGAGGACGAGAACCTAGCCGGCTCAATGATGCATCAAGGCTCGTGCCTGGTTGCCGCGCCGTCTCATGTTAGCTGTTCCAGTCGGTGGATGGACGGCAGGAATGTTGAGCCGTCACCGGTTTGGCTGGTCAGGGCCCCAACCCCGTGGAGTGGGAGCGGAACGGGAGTGTTCATTCCCAGAGTCGCCGCGACAGGAGAAGGGGGTTGTGGCCAGGTGTGTCTCTAGGCTGCACGTTCCTTTTCTCACGGTCATGGATCGATCGACTCTTCTACTCTGACTAGATAGGAACTTAACGTAAGAATACAAGCGTTTGATCCTGCTCTGTCTGACGCGATGTTATTTCTCTTCCATGGAATGCAGTAAGAGCGGCCAGGAAGAAGAAGAAGAAGAAGGCCAAGAAGCCAGTACAGAAGAAGTGGATCCCAAGCCGCCGAGGCGATCCGTGATCGCAGACCGCCGAAAAGACATGGAAATAAATAGAGAATGAAGTCGTTTTCTTACTCTGGAACATGGCTTAATGAGTGAAAGAAACATGAGATTTTGACAACCTGTCTCCTACTTTTGCCCAAAGAGATATTAGTGCAAAATGCAAAACTGCTTCCAGTGCTACTACAATAACTGATGATTCTCGAGCAGTTCATGTTTCCACTAATTACATGATCGTCCTCATCCATCCATATCGCCGAGGCTTTCCCTTTCCATAAGATCTTATCCTTGAAGCCGTAAGTCACGTGGAACGAACTCTTTCGACTAACATAGCTTTTATATAATTGCGCCTGAATCGCTATAGTTGCAGTCGGCGGACATAAATGGATCCCCACTAGAAATGTTAATTTCAATCAAAACTATCGATTACATCAGAAGAGTTTAGCAGAACAGATGTTTTTTGGTCCTAGGACGAGCTAACCATAATGAACTTAGAGCTCGGAGACGCGAGATGTAGTCGTTGATGACGAAGAGCGCGGGCTGCTTGGCGGGTGGTTAATATCCGATGCATCTGTTGGAGCGTTTGCTGTCTCAAGAGGTCGGCCTATAAGAGAAGGAACGAAAGAACTGAGTCTCAATACAGACAGATTTTCCTCGCATATGCAACGTTTTCTTTTCAAAAGACATAACTAATATTAAATACAGTAAGCATAATTCAGATATATCAAACACATGGCTCAGGTAATTAGCGTAAGTACCTGGTGAACGAAGTTTTTTTGAGAGTGGCCAATTTTCCCATTGCACAGCCATTTGGCCCATGTATTCTGCGACGTTGCCCGAACCGGTATAACTCAGTGTGGTCGAAGAAAGTGTGTCCACGAGAGATTGCTGCAGAGCTTCCATTCCCTGAGATAAAGCATCTTCAGCCTGTTGCGAAGATTGCTGCAGATTACATATGCCCATCAACTGTTGATCCGTCAAAGGCTCCAGGTGGTTCCCTAGTATCTGCAGGTCCAAAATTATGGGGACATCCAAAGATTAATTCCCACAACACCCTCCTATCTTAGTCAACAGGGAGGAGCTTGTAAAGAAATCGATCACCTTGAGAAGCTCAGATGAACGGAAACCGCCCAACCACATGAAACACTCTCGGCGGGCGTCTTCCACATGCCAGAGAGTATGTGGAACACATCAGCCTTCGCACCTATGTTCTTCAGTCTAAATATCTGGTCGTAGTGAACCATCACAGCATCCACACGCATCCGTAGTTCATTGTCATTCAATTGGGAGTTCACCCGGATCTTAGGTCATTGATCAGCCGTTGATGCTCATCGAGCCACCGGGCATAGTCGGTGTCAAAGGCCATGGCCCCTGAAAGACTAAAATTGTGAGAAATCACTTGGTCAAACTTTCAAGTAAATCAATTTGAAATATTCAGTAACCCCATCGATAAAAACCCTTCTTCGGAGAGCATCCAGGATGGTCAACGTAATAAGAAAAACAAGTAGACCCCCAACATCCTATACTTCCCACAAAACGAGCTGATAGAACCACCATGAATGGTAACTATATGCATAGATGAATGCACGTCCACAGGCAACCTCTGCAACATGTTTCCATTTCCAGATGAGCCCGATGACATCCTTTACCACTGGAATTCGCCGACCTAAGCTAAAGAAACTCATCCTTTTCTCTTCATTTTTTTCGTATAAACTACATACCAACATTATCTCTTCTATACCATGAGAAGACCGGTGTTGGTCAACTTCCCAATGCAGGCAACAGGATCACATATACAGCAGTACTTTGATCTTTCCACATTAATTAGCAACTGTTTATTGATCAGAAATGGACAGAAAACACCACACTAATCGGAAAAGAGAAGCGCATGTGGAGACAGACAGGAACTGCACTTAATAGATGTACCACGGCAGCTTAAACCCTGAGAAGGAAACTGAAAACAAGGGACCGAAACCTCTGCTTCTCATCCTCACCATTGCCGATGGCAGCCATGTTATGACTGAGATCCCCAGGATTTCCAGAACCAACAAAATATACCCTGCATGAAAACAGAATCGAAGAAACAAAATGAGTTCTTGAACTTCATGAGCCGAGAATGAATGAAAAATATTTTCACATGCAAATCTTGAGGCTGCCCTCACCTGCTGGCGTGCTCGTTGAAGCTCCTGTTCCAGTTGCATAAGCCTGAACCTACCATTTTCCAGTTGCTGAACGTATGCCTACAGGAACCCAGAAGGCAAAACTTATCCTAGTACCAAACTTCCAATATGTATCCCCATCAGATGAATTGTATGCATTCCAAA